>JANHGN010004603.1:106452-129562 GCA_024605025.1 Megaceryle maxima
ACATTAAAATCAACACAATTGCACCACGGAGCGCAGCACAAAGTAAGTGCATGAAAGCGGGGCGGGGCCGGGAGATCAAACCACTAGTTCCCCTGCAACAACAGAATTAACACTGAAAAATGTAAGTACCCTCTGGGGAGTTTCCAAGCTGCACATGCTTCCCAATTATGCTACAGCAGCCATGTCTGAGCACAGAGCAGAGAAAAAGGCAAGAGGGCTCTGTCCCAACTTACAGTCCAGTTAACACAGGGCAAGTCTGAAGAGTTCAAATTCCTTTCAGGTGTTGATCTGTGAGTCCACCCACCTGCATTCCTACAAATATCCAAGAATATCTGGAACAGCAGACTGACATGTGAATTCTCCCTTAAACACAGTGTCAAAAAGAAGGCTTTTGTCCTGTTAGCTTTGGCCAAAAAGGTATCAGCAGAGCTTCCCACTTTTGCTGCTACCATTACCAGACCAAGCAGATCAATTTTCTGTATCAATGGAGGCACAAAAATCTGAGCTGGCATAAGGAAGGAACACCACTTATTTTGAAAAGAAAGGTGACAGGAGGCCAAAGATTGACCAGATTAGTGACAAAAACCCACCAACCCACATAGCAACTCCTATATTTCTATTATTCATCACGGTCACCAGCAGTGCGACAATTCCTGTTTGCCATTGAGCAGCAAGACAGCATTTTCACAAAGGGAAAATGCTGAGATTGAAGAGATCTCGCTGATTGACCAGCAAGCCCACCATGGCTTATGCAGCTGAGGCAGAGAAGTTCTCCAGGGGCACCAGTGCTCAGCAGAGTCATTTTGCATTCCCATGCAGAGCTCGGTCTGCCGTTTCCCTGCCCTCAAACCTTTTCTGTCACACATACTTTACAAAACCCACATTCATTTTTTACTTCCCACGTCTTCCTGAAAGAAGAACCTAATTCTGTATTGGCAGAGACAGGCTGTTATTATTACCTACAGGAAAAACAAAAGATACTCATCTTATCTAAGGCTCAGCGTAAACAATAGATGGGGAGAAGGGAAGTGCAGACCACACCACAGCGCTGCCATTCCGTACAGCCCTTACAAACACCAAAGGTTTGAGTGCTTTGCACCCTTTTTGCAGGCAGAGAAATGGAGAAGTGAGGACAGGGCACTGTCCCAGGAGGGGCAAAGGCAGAGCCCACCACTACCAGTGGGACCCATGGACGGCGCTGCCTGCGCAACCCAGGTTTGTTTTAAGCAACACTTCCAAGATGTGGAGCTCTGCACATGAATAAATCATGGTTTTCTTCCTATAAGAAGGGGGAAAGAAAAAACATTTCCCATTCCACAGGCAAATGATTTCAGCTGCATCACACTCATGTGATTGCAGCTACAAGGGACAAATAGAGGCACTGTGCAGTCAAACACAGCTCAGCCCGGACCCACGTTAATCGCTTCCTCAGATGGGGCCATGGAGGAGCAGTGCATGTCACAACATTCACATCTTCCCCCGAAGCAACCAGAGCGACCTGCATGAGGACAGAGGCACTTCTAATGGCAGAGAACAGAGTAAGGGCTACCACCACAGCACCGACCCTGCCTGCCTGCCCTTCACCACAGCAGGGTCCTCTCTGGAGAGTAAGAAGTGTGTCGCGCCAGGAGAAGCTCTTGTACTGCTTTGTATTTGAACATCTGCTGGCACAACATAACAGGCTAATTCACAACGCGGGCTCTCTGGATGATATAACAATATTTATTTCTCTGTTTTCTTTTAAAAGAAATAAAAATCTTTTACTTTCTCTACAAAGTAACAAGAAAAAGTAAACAACAACTCTTATGTTTACACAGACTTTCATGCAGGAACAACTAGCTAGATATTATACCAAAAGAAAGACAGTGCCATTGATATAGACTCTTTTTAAACTAAAAATACAGCAAAAAATCTTGCTGAAATGCAAGATAACCTCTTGTTGATTTTCAGGTGATAAGAGGGAGGACATAGAGGACAACATAAATCTTTTGTGAACGGGTAGAAAAACACAGAGAAAAGCAATATGTTAGGGTCAGGTAAGAATTCAAGCAAGTTTCCAACGGAATATGGGTCTCCAGAAGTTCAGTTGCTCAGTAAGCTTCGGCTGCTTGAAGAAAACATTCAAGATAAACAAAACATGACAATGTTCAAAGTCAGGTTCCTGAGAGTCTTCATTACTTCATTATGCTGGAAAACAGCAATAGGACAAACATTCCTAAATGTTGTGCCACCATTTCTTACTGGAGAGTACAGAATCAACTTTTTACAGGCAGACATTTCAGACCTGAGACAGAATTAGATGTGCTACAGCAAGGATTTATAGTTGCTTCTGAAAGTCTTAACGTTGCTTCCTGCCTAAATGCTTTCTGGCATAAAAGGAAGGATATGCTGCAATATAGTGGCATTTACTTGCAATTATCTGTTTGCCTCGAAATATTAGCATCTTCAAAACATCTTGGGTGGAGGAAGGAGGTGACAAATCATCTAAAGGGTGGCAAGAGGAGGCTGAGAATTTCCATGACAATCTATGTGTTAGGTAGTCCCACCCAAAAAAAAAAAAGTCATGATGCTATACTAGGATGTGAGGAAAAAAGTTGATGGCTTGTGTGTGTCAAATTACAAGAGTAACATTCACATTATGTTAGAGTGGTTCACATCCAAATCTGCATGAACACTGCCGACTCTAAAGCTCAGCTCCTAAATTACGTACAAGTGACCCTTGCATCTCAGCCCAGATGGAAGAGAAGTTTGGATCAGAGCTTTCTTCAGACACTGGAAGAGTCTTTAGCAAATATTACCACACATGAAAAGCACTTACTTTCAGTCCCAACTACAGAAATGAACCAGACAAAGGTCCAAAGTAGTTTTCCAAATAAATTTTCACACTGGTAGATGCCCTATTAAAAACCCTTGCAGCCCTAAGGAGGCCTAAAGTAAGTAGAATGATTTGACTCAAGCTTAGCTCACCATAAGCTACTTCAGGATGAGACATTGCCCCATTCATCAAGAGATGAAAATGAGAAAAATCAGGCAATTTACAGAGGCCAACATTTGCTGTCTGAATCTTTAACCCCCTTTGGACAGGTGAAAAATTATCCTTCATTTTTTCAGATGAAATAGGTTGGTTTTTAAAGAAGTTAACAATCACTATTTTAGAAGCACTATCGTGAGAGTGTAGATTAAATTACAAAGTAACCTATTCCTGAAACCTTACTAAACCTTTTTTTTTTTTTTTAATAAATTGAGACCTACCACTACAACAATTTCTCACCTACATTTGTTGTTTTCCTTCACAAACTGAAATAATAGGATAATCTCAGTTTCTGTCTCTCTTTCAGTTTATATACATGAAGAAAAAAAGAAAGAGCTGCTGTTTTAATTTTTAAATTTTACTGAGTAATGCCAGGGTAGATTCCAGCTCAGTAGATGGTAACCAGGGAATACAAATGAAATGTTCACAAATTCCCTCAGCAGAGCTGGCTGGCATCTCCACCACCAAAACCAAAACAAAGCTAACAAGTAGTAAATTAAGCTATGCCTAATTCGATTATATGTAGCAAAAAAGCATGGGTATTTCCTCCACCAAAAACATCAGGCATGCTGATAAACAGCAAGCAATGGCAACTCGCCAAAAAACGCATCATAAAATAGCAAGAGTGTTTTTCTCTACAGGAACCCAGCTGGGAAGAGATTTTTACAGAAGCACATTCATGGATTTTTAAGTTTATGATTTCAAACATGTACACATGAAAAGGTTAATGCTCTTCTGTTTCTTCCCTTTGGAGGTCATGAAGAAGGCAAAAGTAAAACACTCTTAGATACTATCACAGCCTATATGGAGATGCTATTTAACAGTAGGAAGCTGTCTGGAGAACAACTAATTTTCCTTAAAGCAAATCCCAAAGTATTCTACAAGCTCTTTACATAACAAACCTCTGTTTCATGTTTTTCAAGGGAAAATCTGTGGGGGAAAAAAAAATCATTACTCTAAAGTTTCTAAGTCCTTGAAATCCTGTGTTAAATAATAAGCATTAATCACTCTTTAAAAGTAAACCTAGAAAAAAATATTTTAAGAAGATGCAGCTTTGTAGCTCTTGCAGATGAACGAGCACGAGGTTGCACTTTGGTCTCTCCCTTCTCCCAACACACACAAGCTTTACATCCCTGCAACAATTTCAAAATAAACCTTTAAAACAGCTTTTTGTTTCTTTGCAATGTGCTCCAGCAAGAATTAAGAAGTTTCAATCTAATAACAAATAATGGATCAAGATACAACTATGGTCATTAAAATTCTCCATAAAAGTTTAAGTAAACCTTCACACTATGGAAAGTTTCCATCAGTTGTTGTTCTGAACACCATCCACCGACTGTCTCGATGACATCTCTCTCACACACACGCACACACTCCTATCCCTACGGCACAGCAGGGAAACCAAGGACCTGAAGGACACCGCCACATCCCCAAAGGGACTGTGCAGAGCTGAAATGTGAGATTTTTACCCATTATATGGCAGGGCCAAAAATAATTCTGCACTTCACCGAGACACGGCCACAAGAAGAGACAGCACCCAATTCCCCTGCAAGTAACTAAGTAACCCAATTCCCCTGCCACTTATCTAATGGGACAGATGTTTCATATCACGGATTGCAAACATACTGCTGGCTTGTTTTTTCCACTTCCTCCTCCTTTCACTGTGGCTGATGCTGACTGAGGAACATAGGTGGGCACTTTTCCATTCAACATCGCTTACATTCCGGAACAACTCCAGTGTGAGGAGCAATGCTACAAAGTACATGGTGACAAGTCAGCAGGTCTGCTGAGGTCCCAACATGTCGTGATCAAGCGGCCTGGGGACTGTGGCCATCCAAAGGTGGTGGCGTGTGTTTCAGCTCTCCCAAATGATGTCAACAAGCACAGGAGGGCAAAACAAAGACCAGAAGATCGCCCCTTCCAGAAGGTAGGCAGAAAAAAAATGGCACAGGCTTTGGTGGTTTGGGTTGTATGACTTGCTTATTACTTGAAACAAATGCCTCCCCACAGACCCCTTCCTTCACCCCTAGCCCTTAGACAGCTCCATCTAGTTCATCACTGGGAACTGGGCTTCATTTGGCACCTTAAAATCTGCTGGCTCAGAGGGCTCATTCAGGCAGTGGCAAAGTTTTCAACTAATGAGCACTTGACTGTTAAGCTGAACTTGGAAGTACTTAGAAAATTATGTATCTAATACCTTGCTGGTTGAACTGTTTTTCATTAACATCTGGAAGAAAAGCTTTATAGCAGCTTAGCGGGTTTTCTGTTTCCGTGCAAGCTATGGCCAGCTCTGTGCAGAGGGTAGGAGAGGGCACCAAAAGCCCTGGGCACCTGTGTCATGGAGGCCAGCTCCAGCCACCAGCGACCTTCACAGCACAGGAGGAGAGACCGAGCATCAGCACTTCACCCTGGGAGAGCTGGTGGCATGTTCACCATGACAGCAAGGATGAGAAGGTTCTACCTGATGAAGGACAACACCATTGCAAGTGTAATGACCACTTACTTGCCCTTGTGTTTTTACTCACTAGTGCTTTAAAGAAAAATAAGAGTCAAGACTGACACAGAGGGGAAAAGAGAGGAAAGAAAGGGATGAATAACTGAGAGCTTATGTTCTGTTTAGCAAAAAAGAAAAAAAAAAACAACACAAAACAAAACAAAAATTAGAGGAGTTAAACTTGTATGGGCATTCATCTCAACACACCAAACAAGGACTCCTAACAATTCCCTAGGCAATACAAGTCTACAAATTGCACATACACTTTGAAACAAGCACTGAGTTTACGACGCAGAAGGAAAACACCCTCAAAGTCTCAAATGAAAGGCCTGAATTTTCCAAAGTTAAAGGAAAGCAAACGTGCATAAAGAAGTTAATTTCTAATCTGGAAGTCGTGGCTTTTCCCATTTGTAACTAAGAAAGGATCAATAATTTTTAAAACATGAATAAGTGCTCACAATAAAGCCCTGTAATACTAAGCTAACAACAACAATGATGACATTACTGGAGTCAGTTAGCATTTAAACAAGAATGGACAGAGCTTGTTTGTCATTTTCTTGTATTTAAGCCAAATAGCTGTAAGGCTGGTGTAGGAGGGCAGCATCTAAGCTTCAGATACATAAGTAAAACAGCATCAAAGTAGTAATTAACAACTACTAAGAATTATAATATCAGGCAATCATCACTAAGAAGATTTAACTGCAGAATTTGGAGGGGTTTTTTATTTGTTTGGTTTGGGTTTTTTGTTTTTTGGTTTTTTTTAGTAATAATTATTTATTTCAGCTTTGGCCAACTATTTGGAAGGCACCTGAAACTAGCAAGGCTACTGAATGTTGCTTAGGGTTCATTGTCAGTTGAATTCATATAGGAAAGGAACAATGAAGTGTCTGTCTCAGCAAGTATGTTAACCTTTAACATCCACAGTATGACACTCCTCCTCCTCTTAAGACAACAGTGGGAGGAAAGAGCCAGAAGGGAGGGACGGGGGGAAGAAACCCTTCCCAAACTGGAAAGGGCTTCTGAAGAGCAACAGTTAACACACCAGAGCACGTAGCATCCATCCATACAAATGTGATATCCTCCTTAGTCCCTCCAATACACTTTCCATGTCTGCTGTGCAACTCTCAGCTCACCACAGGCAGATCCTCTGCCCACAAAGAGCCAATTATGAGTTTCTCAGTCACTAAGAAATTATGCCAAGCAGAATTTACCCTGTAACTTTCTGCTGGGATGGATGATTCATTTTCTCTTTCAACATGGACAGAGGCAGACAGTTTTGAAAATTGCCAGTAATTACTGGGATCCTTTCACTGTGCTTCCTTAGGTCAAGAAATTTATTGTATCTAGAAGCCAAAGCTTTATAAGTAACATACGCAATATTTTATACACACGCGTATATTCTATATACACACATATATACTATATACACCATAAATATTGTTTGAAAAAGATCTACAGAGGTGGATTTCAGGCCTTAATCCAACTCAAACAATTGGGAGCTATGAGAAAACCTCTGAGGATGGGGATATTATCCTCCATCTGTGTTCTCTCAGCATCCTTGCAACTTCCTTGTGGTTCCAGAAGCTGACCACAGCTTCACAGATTAGAAGTGCATCCAACCCCATCAGATGCTCCCTAATGCTCTTTCACCCACAAGGGGTTTTGCAGGGAGGAGCACGGGCAGTTTGCTGGGGGCAGGCTGTTTGGGGTTTCTTCTGTCAAGTCTCTTCTAGGACTTTATGTCACACAAAAGGGGTAAGGATGGCTGAAGGGAGAGCCTGAGGTGTAACACAAGGTACAAGTGCTGTCACGTCCCGAGTGGTTGACGATGGCAACTGAACCAGAAAACAAGTAATACGTTGTTTACCATACATACACCGTTGTTAGAGGCTCTAATAAAACACCAGCTCTTCAGTATCCAAATTTGATGGGTCAACAGGTGAGACATCACATCCTTCTGATATTTGAACTGCACTGGAAGAAACAGCTGCAGTCAACTATTCCTAACAAATACCTTATTGTAAAATAAAATCATATACATCTTTTTCTGTGTGAACATAATACAAGAGGTGACTAAACAACAGGTAGATTTTGCTCTACCATAATATCTAGCAGTGGATTTAGAGATCCCATCATTCTGCATAGCTATTGCTTCTCAACAGAGCACGGATAGTATAATAGAGTCTATATAGTAGAGTATATAGTATTCAAGAGGAAATTATATATGAAAGTTTCACTACATTACTGGCATAACACACTATGACCATGCCAGAAGAACTAGCTCAGGCTGCTTCCGAGCATACCAGTGTTGTTGTTAAACTAGCAGGGAGGAGCAGCTCTGCAGGCACTTGAGGCACTCAGGCTCCCTCCTTGGTCACAAGCAGCCAGTTGTGCACCAGACACTCCCTGCCATCACTGGCTACAGGGCAAGAGCCACAGACTGGTCCTTAGGGCTGCCGTCCCCTAAAAGCAGACTCAGGTTTTATATGCCTTTTTAAAGATGTTTAAAATCCCTGCCTGATATTCTTTCTGCAGATGCCCAGTGCCAGACTCAGCCGAGGCTGATGCGGGGCAGTCCAAACTCTAGCAAAATCCACTGCATTTCCATAAATCTCCCATGGAAGTTTTTATTTCTGAGAACACCAGCTAAGCCAGTGCAGAAGCCAAGCACCATGCAAGGCCACTGAAAGGCGACTTTGGCCAGTGTACGTCCCTGGAAATCCAAAGGCACAGCTTAGGACTAAAACAAGCACAACTAATTCATTTTTATATCCTGCATCACTGAAATCCAAGGCCAAATCACTAGATCAAGAAAATTATACAGGACACAGCACTTTTAACATCTATGCACCTGCTGAACTTCAGTGACAAGTCAAGTCTTGCTTAAGCATGTATAAAGATGTAAGAGGTTGGGATGACTAACATGACTAACATGAATGAAAACATTCAATTGGGATGAATACAGGAGAGAAAGGGGAACAGTGCTATTTTGTCTGTGATATCTTCAATAACCATCTAAGCACAGCTCACTCTGAAAAGAAGCAACAGAAATGCAAACCACCTGGTTTGGCTGGATGCCTGCATGGCAGGGCACTTGACCCTGGGACTTCCTGAGCTCCCTGATATACTGGATCTCCACAATAGCCTGGATGAGTAACGACCAAACAACACTGACATGCAGCAGCCGGGTTACAAACAACTTCCTCTGCTGAGACACCTCCCGCTGTAATTGCAACTGAGGCAAGCAGCACGGGCAGGGAGAGCCTGCTCACACAGCAGGACAGGGCACACCAACACCTTGTTCAGC
Organism: Megaceryle maxima; assembly: GCA_024605025.1. Classification (NCBI taxonomy): domain Eukaryota; kingdom Metazoa; phylum Chordata; class Aves; order Coraciiformes; family Cerylidae; genus Megaceryle; species Megaceryle maxima. The sequence continues at coordinate 115,285 of JANHGN010004603.1, forward strand.
ATCAGCTATCCTGTGTGCATCCACTAGCTACACCAGATCAATCCCACTCCTCTGCCTCTACCCTGAAGTAGCCCAAGGTGAGATGAAGGAAAATAAAAAAATTACTAGGTAGTAGAGCAAAACAAGATCATCTCTTTGAAGGTTCTGGTTTATCTACAGGCTTCTAGCCCATCCTTCAAAACAGAAACTAGTAGAGCTTCCAGCTACAGCAGCCAGGCAGCTTAACAACAGCAAACACCAAACAAGCAACATAAACCCAACTAAACAGCTTTGATGCCTGCAGCAAACCTTGGCTCTGTTCTCGGTCATCAGCCTCGACCTTTCCACATCATGACTCAACATCTTGCTGCATCATCACATCTAGCTGCTCATGCCAGGCTCTGCTCAGGGCAGCACTCAGCTCCCAAACTGAAAATTACCTGCTTGTACTTGTTATGCTTTTGTTTGGCCCAAAAAGGACCAGACAGTTAAGTATATACAGAAGGATGCGGGTGAACCATCATATAAAATAGGTGGCAAGAAAAACAACAGGTTTTCCTGCCAACCTACTGCACAGGTACCAAACAAAAAAAACCCCAGTAAGGTACAAGGACCCCAGTCACCAGCCCTGTGACCCCAGTGAAGCCAGGCAGGCATGCAGACTGCCCAGGTACAGAAGGGCCAGCCCTTGAAGGAGCCAGCTGGAGCCAGGTAAGAGCCGTCTGTAAACAGCAAACTGCCATAGAAAATGGAAATAAATTTGCACCTACAACTCAGCCTAAATTTCTCTGTTAAAAAGCTACCAAAAGTTGGTTGGGGATTTTTGTTGGTGGGTTTTTTTATTGTTGTTTTTTTAACCTTTTTTCCTCTGGAAATGAACCCACAAGCATGCTTCAGTATAAACAATAATTGAGCGGTATCACTGTTACTTAATATGCCCTAATAAATCCAGATAAAAGACTTAGAAAGATGGCATCTCCCTTACTTCTGCAGCATTCACAAGGTAATTCATAGTCACAGTCAGTAACTTTCATTATTCACCATGCTAAAGCAAGAGCAGCATTTTGCCAAATTTATTTGGGGGAAAGGAGGTGGAAGCAGCTTGAATTATATAAGGTAAGTTAGACATTGTATGGAACAGACTGACCTTCCAGACCTTCAATTATATAACTAACCCAGCCAAGTTTAGAAGTGGATCTCTTCCAGTTTTTCTTCCAAAACTTATGATTTTCTCCCATGTTATAACAATCCCTTTTTTTTTTTTAATATAGTGATATAATAAGAGCTCCACACTTTTGCACATAGTCTATTTTGTTTAATCAAGATCTTGAAATATAATTGAAGCTCTAAGGAAGGGTGCAGACAATTCGTTTTGATAATGTTTCCTGTTTACAACAATTCTAAATTTCACCGCACAGGGCAATGAGATCATCACTAAGGCATGGAAGGAGGGATGTAGGATGTTTATAGCATCAATTTCATTCTACCTGAGCTTACAAACTTCATCATTTTGCAAACCTTGAATAATTCAATCTGCAGGTGCACACAGAAAATACAACTCAATGAGCAAGACACCTATGGCTGAACTGTCTCCATGCATAGAAAAGTCATCACCCATGTTCCAAACCACGTACCATAAGCATCCCCTGAACATGCTGTGGAACGAGGGAAAACAAAAGCTGCTAAGTTTTAGGAGAGAAAGCACACAGTCTGAACACATCTGAAACTTGTTATGGGCTAAAGAAGTAGTTTCAAGCAGAAAGCAATGGGTAGTACTTGAAAACTATGCTATACCATCCCAATTCTATACCACTGCCTGAAACCTAGACTGACTTCAACCCTCCATCCAGAAGACAGAGAGGTCAGCTTCTACCTGGCAAGATGAATCACACTGTCAGCAGTCACTCAGATCAAAGGCAGGCTCTCAGAACACTTAGAACAAGGAAAAGAGGTGGACACAATAAGAACAGCTCACTCCTTGAACCTGGGGCATTCATGAATTTCTCCAAATCAGTACTTTCCAGATAAAAATGCAGCTTAGTCTGAGACTCCCATCTTGACTGACAGAAAAGAAGACAGCAGAAGACAGTAAAAGGGGTTTTCAATTCAACTGGAATAACAATGGGGAGGGAAAAAAAAGCAGAGAGTCTTGCTCACTTTTACCAACTACATGTCAAATCCAGGCCACTGCTTCTACTGCCAGACATTAGCCTGCAATATATTATTCAGTTCTTTCATTAATAATGAGGCACAGCCAAAAGAATCATGGCAGCACTAGGTCTGCATCTGACTAACATTGATTTTCAAGTACGAGATACAGAAAGTACCTCCCATTGTGAGCTTTCTGGAGTGGTGACTGGCATTTTAACACAAATGCTGCTACACTGCCTTATCTTTGGGGCCCTGACTGCTACTCAGGTGGCTTGTTTGCCTTTGTACGAAAGATTTCCAAAGCCTACACACATAAGCGATCTCGTGAGAAAGCACAGAAGTCAGCCCCATGCCACAGCCCTTTTCTGCCTTCTCAACTCTGCGAGTGTTCTTTGAACTAATGGTGTATTTGAGAATAAGCTTTTCTAGCTCTTTTCATCACACATAGTTATTTCAGCACGTGACCAGCAAGGTCTGTGCCACACCTGATCTTCTCGGACTGCTGGTGGGCACGTCCCACTGACTGTATATAACATGATCTTAGAATGGTAGGGATTGGAAGGGACCTCTGTAGATCAAGTCCAACTGCCCACCAGAGCAGGATCACCCAGGGCATGCCACACAGAAACACATCCAGGCAGGTTCTGAAAATCTCCAGAGGAGACTCCACAACCTCTCTGGGCATGCTGCTCCAGTGCTCTGTAACCCTCACAGTAAAGAAGTTTCTCCTCACACTGAGGTGGAACCTTCTATGCTCAAGTTTATACCACCTATTCCTTGTCCTATTACTAGGCACAACAGAAAAGAGATTGGCTACAGAAAAGAGATTGGTGATGTTTCTTCACAAAAAATGTCAGGAACAATTGGTGGCAGTGGGTAGGGAAGCAAGGCCTTGAACTGCTCCTGATCAGTGGTTTAGTGACAAACACGTTCCAGCAAGTCAGTATAAGACTTTCCATTGAGTTTTGCTGGGATGTAAAGAAAGCAGCAAAAACTTTTCCATTCCAGTGGTTTAGGAAAGAAACAGAGAGGTTATACCAACAGGCACAGAAACGACGAGTGAGACAGATCAGGTAAGAGTGGATTTAAGATGTTCTAATATTTTCTTCCAACTCAAAAACACAATACAGCCTTTGAAAAAAGGGCAGCTTAAGCTTCTATACGTACTTTGATATGTGACAACTTACACTAACTTTCTCTGTAGAACATTTCCAGCCTCTGTTTCTGTTCTGCCTTTTGTTATACTCTTCCTGGCGTTACTCCAGCTGTATCTTGAAATACAGTTTAGTGTCATATTAAACATTACATTTTGAAAACAACTTCAAAAGCTTTCCATTCCCAGCAGAATGCTCCACTTTTTTTATCTCACAGACTGGACCAGTTTGGAACAAGTTTACTCCCAGCGTAATATTTCATGGAGGTGCACATGCTGCTCACAATACTCATTCTTAAAGATAACATTACTATACCAGGTACTTATGTTCATGTGCTGTATTTGAGTTTTGCACAGAGTACTACTAAAAGTTACATTATTATTACTAAAAGTAACATTATTATTGGTCAGTATATACAGAAACACACTACTGGAGGCAGAAAGTCTCCAGTTCTTTTAAAACTACCTTGCTGACACAGTCTAAAGACATATCTTTTCCTTTATACAATGTGGAGACAAATTTTCACTGTTCCTGCTAAACCCTGGGATTCTCCTTCTTCAGTACAGGGTATTGGCATCCCACAGCAAATGTGCCCACATGTATACACACACTGATATCTCCTGAAAATCATAAGATAAACATGAAATGTATTTTAAAAAAATAATTATCAATTTACTTTTAAAAAGCAATCCTGCCTTTATTTTAAAAGGCAATTACATTTTTATTAAGTATGCAGAAGATGTGGGTCCTCCAGCTTAAAGAAACAAAACAGTTTCATTTTTCTAAAGGCTCCAAGAATTTTCCAGCAGAATTGCAGCTCCAAGCAAGCGATGAGCTGTAGAAGATGGGCCTAAGCCACCACTGATCCAAACTCCAAAAGCTTTGGGATATTCCAAAAATCTCCTTTAATCTCACCTCTGCCATGCTGGCCTGTGAAGGTTTATCCATTTAGTCTTCCTTTGTATGTACTGACTCTAGGACTCTTTTTCAATTTTCAACACACAGCAATTTCCAGGCTGATGCCCAGTTTGCAGCCATACTCTCTTTACATCTGCTGCAAGCACAGAAAGTGAAGCTGTGGCTTGCAAAGCAGGATGACATCAGGAAAGGTTAAGTGTTAAACCCTTCTTTTCTTGCATCTCTGCTCCCTTGTCTTCACCTGGCATCACCTTCCTTGTGGTTTGTGTATACAAGGATGTAGGAGCCCCAGGTCAGCTACCCAAACAACAAATACCCCAACACAAACAACGTGCATCCATATTATAGTATTGTAAAGCCTAGACAAAAAGGAAATCATTAGGCTAAGAGATAGATTACAGTGTGAGGAAACAGAATTAATTACAAAATCCTACTCCCTCTTATCTCAATCTACCCTGACTGAATTAGTTAGTACCTGTCCATCTAGAAAAACAGGCAGCTGTCACTTCATCAAGTGAGTTCATTCATTTGTCTATCTAGGCAACTAGGCCAGAATGTCATGCAGCTTGTCAAGTTAACGTATAACTAAGGTCATTTCCAGAAGAACAAAGGCAACCAAAAACTCCAGACCACTGCATTACCAAAGTTTGTCACAGAAAATAAGGTAATGCTAATACACCAAGAATAGTCACATAGATCTGATTTCACAGACCACTGATCCCTGGAAACTGGAAATGATGGTGCAAAAAAAACTATGCATATAAAATTGTCTGTCACAATGCAGAATACTGCAATTACAGCTTGTTGTTGCCCTTAAGTGCAGCAAACTGATATATAGTTTACATGTAATTGAAGACAGCAGAGATTCATTTAAGCTAGAGTTTCACTGCAGTTAATATTATGAACAAGACATGCAGAAACTGTATTATTAATTAAAAATTCAGTAAAGTACTCTTTAGTGTCTAAAATATTATGGTTAACAAATAACTACTTTGTTATATCATGTTTTCCCCTTTTCTTATTACATTCAGACATAAATAACTTCATCCTCAAATAATTGCAGCAGATTCTTGAAGGTACAAGCTTCACTGAGAGGAAAAGAGATCCCTCAACTTACTCATTAACAACAAATTAAATGAAAGCTTATTATCTTATATAAAAAGGATTGTGTCTGAGCTTTTAGACAGGTGTACAGAAGGGAAAGGACAGTAGATGTCAGTTCCAGTCCTGACATATTTAACTTCAGAAATGACTGGCATTTGTTTGTGTGGACTGTCAAATATACCAGTACCAGAATAAAATTATTCACCGGGATTTTAAAGGGAGATGATTATATACATGGCCCGGCCCAAAAAGATAACTCTGCAACAGCTGAAAACACCACTGAAGAGCTTAGAACAAAATGATTAATGGTGTATCAGGAAAATTGGAAGTAATTTGTCAGAAACTAACAGAACCGCCATCCACACAAAAGATTAGACCAAAAAGAAGTGTATTTCATACACACAACATTACCAAAATAACACCCTTTCCTCATGTCCTCCCCAGTGCCCATCACCCAATGCATCAAGTACCCAAGAGGATGATAAATGCAGCAAAGTTCATCACTTTAAAGCAAGAGATAGCAGACAGAATTCCTGAGCTCATGCCTCCCACATGATTTTCCATTCAATTCCATTCCTTCCAGCAACGTACAAAAACCACTCCAGCTGCAGGCTGTTTCAGAAGCCACAAGAAAGACACTCAACCACAAGTGAAAGACTGTGTTCAGACTTTATTTTCTCCTCTGGCAAGGGAAAAAGCTGGTATAATGGCCCAGCAGAAGATTTTTGGCACAGAGATGGAGAACACCTTGATTATAGTCGTGGCACCACCATGGAAATCCATAGTGCACAGGTAGGAAAGTGCCTGTGGCTTCGGAAGGAGACACCTTTCCCAAGGTACGTAAGCCCAGGGGAACACAAAGGGCTGTACCTGAGAATGCTGTGCCAAAACCTGCCCCTCTCTGAGGGCCACACAGCAGCAGAGGCCAGACACCTCTGAGAGGAGTGGGGATTTCCTGAGGGTCCCGCACCATGGCATCTGCCATGGTGAGGCCACAGCTCAGGCTGTTCCCTGGCCTGAGCTGAAAAGCAGACTGATGTTTTATGTGCCACTACAGTACTACTTTCTACCCAACTTATTTCTCTATCTGTTTTCAGTATTACCCACTAAGCAAAAGTTTGATTGATGCCTATCCCAAAAGGCACTCTGGTCTTTTCAGGGGTGAAATCTGAAAGCTCACACTTTGTCAAACATTAACCACGACCAGCTGCCAACATCAGGGTGCTTCCTCCAGCACATTTTGTTGACATAAGCAAATTATAAGTGTTAAGTTAAAGATCAAGATCTGCCTATGCTGTCACCATGCAGGCTCAAGGGCTGAACAGTCAGTTTCAATAATTCCAACATTAATGCTAAATTAAGAACAAAAGCTAGAAATTAGGGATGATCTTCCAACACTCTAAATTGAATCTGGGAACTCCTATTACTTTAGCCTCAGTTCCTCCTCTGGATTAATATTTCAGCACACAAGCTCCAGCAGGTGCTCCACAAACTCTGCAACTCCAGCTCGCAGGAGCTCAAGCCAATGGACACAGGAGAAATGCAAACAAGACTGTCTCTCGAGCACTGCCAGTACCAGAAGCCAACATCCAAGGGGGAAACACTAATCCCACTCAAGGTAATGGCAACACGCCCATAAACTTCAGTGGAGCCAAGCTTTTATGACTGAACATCTAACAGGTAGTTCCTGAACAGCAATAGTATTTACCATTATTGTTACAGACTGCAAATGTAAACCCAGAAAGCTGGGGGTAGCGTGTGCCAGAAAGTGTAGTGCTACAGGGCTGTCACCTCTGCCAGCAGAAGATAAATGCATTTTGTCTGCTAGCCTGAACCTGCACATTCTGTATAAACATATTGTTCAGTAATAACACACAAGCAGGGAATTTGTATCAGGCCTGTAAAACAGATGGCCCCATAAGCCACAAACAACCTTCCAAACAACTCTTCTGTCCTGCCATACCATCTCCACCTTGAGAGGTGAAGCAGGCAGTAATGCCTTTCAGGAGACCCATAATTTGTTCCTCCAAATAAAGGAACCTCTGCATCCTCTGTTAGCGTGCTAGGTTGGCTTGTCTCAGAAATCCCAGGCCAGTGTCAGAATGGCTGATGTTAAGGCATGAATTATTCAGTGGAGTAATTTAGACCAAGGTGCTCATAAGTATCACAGGATGCAGAACCACTGCTCGGGTGTGCACAGCCCGGGGAGAGAGGCTGGCAGCAAGGGGCCCACGTTGCTCTGCGAGTTGCATGTGGGTGTGTTTCTTTGCTGGCTCTTACCTTTACCATTAAGCTTACGTTTTACATACAGGTGCCCAAAGGTTGCAAGAGATCCTGTGCAAACTAAAATACTGTCACCCTTTTCACAGTCTTCAGGGGAAAAATAGTTGTGATTTAAAAGAGAGGGGGAAAAAATGCATCAGAAATAAATCAGATAGGACCAGGTGAAATTACATGGACAGGTGAAATTACATGGCTGTAAGGCATGTTGCAAAAGCAGCGTAAGTACAGCGAAGAGAAATCAGCAGGTTACTGGGTGGAATGCTGTGGTGTGCCACCACAGCCTCGCTCTAGTAAGCCTTCAAAAAGAAGCATCTAGAGACTGGGTTTTTTGGGTGTTGGTTTTTTTTTCATTGTTTTGTTTTAAGTATGACTTTGCAGGGCCAGGTTACAGCACACTTTTCTTATTTTGGTAAAAGAAACTGTACTTCACTTCCTTGGCTACGCTGGAGCATCACTCGGTTTTTGGAGCTCTTTTGGCAGCCAGTGCTTGTGCCAGCAGAAGGAACTGATGGCCACTGCCCTGGCTCCTAGAGACCAGGGCCTCCAGCTAATTTTGGGCAGTCAGAGAATTCAAACCTTTTACGTACTGTTAACAGAAAATCCTGCTATGACATAATATAACCCACAGGCCTATTGCTGGCTTAGTCCAAATTTTCTTATTAGAGTATTCGGGGATTTTTTATTTTTTATTTTTTTTATATCTGCATATTGAACATATTCCTGAGCATTCAATAACAATTCTTACCCTTCAGAGATATGAAGGGTATGGTTATTGCTGCTTTAAGCATGAAGCTATATGGAGCCACAAAGCAGAAGAAATTTTTTGTTATAAAAATATCAGTATTTTTTATAAATCCAACTGCAGCTACAAAAGTAGGTGCCTTCTAATACCATGACAGAGTGCCTCATGCACATATTTTAGCACTAGATAGTTCAAAACCAGACAGAAAACAAAATATGAGACTGCATCTTACGGCCATATGATAGAGAATGACTTTCAAAGGAATTTTTGACTGAAATAGTTTCAGCTAGGGAACAGGGAAAACTCTCTGTGAGGTTCAATATTCACAGGGTACACCGGTGTAAAATCATTACCGGTGTGTGTGCACAGCCACACAAAGCATTCTTCAGTTAACAAGAAATACCTGGGTTTGCCTCACCAGGCCTCCCATCCCAGTACTACTTTTAAGGACACATATTGAGCCAATCCTGGTGGTCACAGCAGCTTGCTCACAGGCCATCTGCAGAGGCCTCCTCTCTCTACAGAAACCCTCCAAGGCAGTAACGTTGGTGAGAGCTTAAGTCAAGCAAAATCACAGCTGGCAGAACACATGGAATAAAATAAATTCAGAAGACAAGAATAAAGTGGGAGAAAAATTCAAAGAGAGTGAACAGATGAAATTAATTATAGGACAATTTCAGAGACAGACTTTGGGTGGCTTAAAAGGAAGCAAGACAAAGTTCAGGAAGGGAAAAGCAGAGACAGCCAGAGGTTCTCAGTCCTTCTGATAACAAGGAGAGAAATGTCACGGGGGATCAACAGGATGAATTTAAAAACCCTTTAGAGCCAGGATGAGGTGGGGAAGAAGGCGTTAAGTTTTTATGAAAGATGCAAGCTTTGGCAACAGAAAGACAATAGTTCTGAGTGGTGCATATTGACTTTCACAAGCTCTGGAGTACAATAAAAAAGGGAAAAACAGCATTATTCTTTTCTGAACACCAATTTCACCTAAGCTATTAAGTACCAGAGCTACAAATGCAGGCATCATTGGTTTAAATGTAAGCCTGCGGTGGGGCCAGCACCTCTCTGAACATTAGGGAAGTGTGGTTGGTTATGTGCAGACCTTACAAAACCAGATGGGATGTTCCTTCTACATTCGATGGGAGGAGGAAGAGGAATGCTGAAGTCTCCATGCTGGAGCAGCACAGTCACTTAAAAGACAATTCTTAACATTTGCAGAAGGAAATGCTATAAGCGTGATGCCCATATCGCTCCTTCCCAGTAGAAACACAGCAGTGCATCACTCCTGTTGTCTAATCTGGTCCCCCCCGCAGGGCTCTGCCTGTTTGGAACAAGCACCTGCAGTGGATTCATTAGGAACCGACTAGAACGGGAAAGAAACCAAGATCAAATGTTTTCAAGAATGCATTCAGTATAGCTGTGAGACCCAGCCAACCCACTACAGTTAAAGTAATGTTTACAATGTGGTTTGAGAGAATGAACTTCAAAGAAAGAACTGACACCAGCGACAGAGAGCGCCCGTCTTATCACAGGGGCTTCACAAATCACAAAAAAAAAAAAAAGAAAAACCAAACCACCACAACTGTCCCAGGTATTTAATGCACGTGGAAATCACACTCCTTACTGTTACTCTCCTCAGCTAACTTGCTCATTTGTTTTCAAGATTTGATGTAACACATTTCAGCTTGAAGGCTCCTCAAGCAACTACAGCGTATGTTCTGCAGTTGTGAGAAACAGTTAAATGTACTCTCAAATGTGCTCTTAACTCTACATATCTGCTCTTAACTCTCTTAAATCACTATTCCTTTCAGCTGGAATTTATTATAAAGGTAAAAAGAAGCCAAATATATCAAACTTTTAAAATCCACACAAGCAGCAGCAATTCTGGTTTGTCCAGCTGTAGCCAGTAGAATAAAGTACTCAAAATTCCAAATATTTAACAAATATTTTAAGATGTTAACTTCTGCATCTGGCAAATCATTAAGCAAAACAGCCTTTTTTGAGCAAGAGTTCTGATACTAACAGACCCACGTCACCCTTCTACCATTAAAATTTCCTTCCATTCATCCTTCAGCTATACCAGCACAACCAACATGCCCTCCCTGAACAGACAGCTCTTCTAGACCTATTAAAAAGAACACTTCTGATTAGAAAACGTCACTTTATCTCTCTCCATTCATTCATCTATCTTGTAATGTGCTGTAAATATTTGTACTGGCATGTAAGAAAGGAACTATAGTACACCATTTAAGGATTAAAAATGCTTCTGAATAGAAGAGTCAGTATCCACAAGCCATTGCTACCTTATAATGCTGGGTAGATTCAGACACTGTGAAATTCCTTACATATTTAGAAGGATAATTTAGAGCACATTTATTTTCCCTCAGTTTTACAGCTTTCATTAAACTAGACAATGGCATATTTTTTCCCTCCTTTGCATGCTGAAACTGGAATTGCTTGCCATGGCAACAAAATCCTGTAATTTCTATTCATGCCAAAAGCGTCTTTCTTCCTGTATCACTGACCAAGTCTGCAGCAGCTATGACAAAAGCCTGATCAGCAAGCTGCATCACTGGCAGAAAGCGAAGCGCAACCTTCTGAGGCTCTGCAAAGAAAACAGTCATGGAAAGCAAGTGGTGAAGAAACAGTGGGTTCTTTTACCAGCTTCCCAATTTAGAAACAGCTGAAAACTGCCCAGGTGTCAGCCTGTCTCATCACACTCGTAGAAGGTACAAGCTTAGCACTCACTGTTCCTTATTAGTCTCATTGTGGCCAGAGCAGTTAGAACCCTTTAAAGGCCCTGGACTTTTGCTAACTGCTGGTGTTGTGAATGCAGTTTCAAAAAGAGTGCACAAAGTCCCATTTCCCTGACAGAGCAGAAAAATAAACAGCAGAGACTTCACTTCTCAGAAATCCTGACTTCTGTGATCCCAGAAACTTCTGGGAACATTTTATGGCTCTTCAGCATCACTCCTCTGTGATTCTTATACTATCAGAAAGGTCGGATGCCACAAAATGCAGGCAAGTTCAAATGCTGCTGAAATTTGGGGGACTGGGATGCAGAGCACCCTACGTTCAGCTTTTAAAATGTGAACCCATTAAAACAAATGGCATTCTAGTTTCAAAATCTGAAATAATACCAGTTTTTCCATCTCTCCAAATCTTTGCAAGAGAAAAGTAAAGATACTGGCCCTTCATTAGGATGAAGATTTGTTTCCACACCTTTTTGTGTTTCCTTTTTTTAATTACCTTAACAACCTCTAAACACCTATAAATCTGCAAATCCAATAATTTGCTTTGTATACGTCACAGTGTTGGCTTTACATTCACTAACACCCTGGCTCTTCACTTCCTGCCTTCTCAAAAAAGGTCTGTCTCCACTCTTGAATTTTCCCCATTCTTCACAGACTGAAAATTAATCTGCATAATATTTCACATTGCAATGGCTATTTTACATTTTAATCGTTCAGTCTTTTCTGATTGCATCCATTATTTGCATACCTTCCACACCACATGAAAGATCTTTAACATCATTTACCATCATCTTCAGCTTATATCTGACATGTTTATAAAATAATTTAATTTTGTTTCAACAGAAAAAAAATGGGCTGTTTATAAGACTAAAATGAATGGAGGAAAGTCCCTTCAGAAATGTATGAAATGATGAGCCACAAATGACACAATACCTAAAACAACTGAGAACTAATAACTCCTGCTTGTACTGTTTGGGCCCCTCACTATGGGAAAGACATTTTGATGCTGGAATGTGTCCAAAGGAGAGCTATCAAGCTCGTGAGGGGTTTAGAGAACAAGTCATATGAGGAGAGGCTGAGGGAGCTGGGTATGTTTAGTTTGGAGAACAGGAGGCTGAGAAGGGACCTCATTGCCCTCTACAACTACCTAAAAGGAGGTTGTAGAGAGGTGGGTGTTTGCTGCTTCTCCTTAGTAACTGATTACAGAACCAGGGGAAATGGTCTGAAGTTGCAACAGGGGAGGTTTAGATTGGAAGAAATTCTTTATAGAAAGAGTGGTGAGGCACTGGAACAGCCTGCCCTGGGAGGTGGTTGAGCCACCATCCCAAAGGTATTTAAGAAACAGGTAGACCTGGTGCTTCAGAACATGCTCTCGGGGCAGGCAAGGAGGGGGTTATTTTGTGAATTCTGTGTTTTATGTTTTCTAAGTCGTGTTTGATCAAGGTATTTAGGTGTTTAAGGGTTTTTTTAGGTGTTTTTTTGTTATGGGTATGGTTGGACTCAGTGATCTAGGAGGTCCTTTCCAACCGTGAATATTCTGTGAAATTCTGTGCCACCAGCTCCAGTTTCTTGGTGGTGTTAGGAGAAAATGATCCTAGTTCTTCTGAAGCTAGGAATGAAGGGGATTATGAAACTTCAGCAGAGATCCAAGGGACTTCTACCAGCAAAACCAAGGGAAAGACTGGTAAAGGCTGCAAAGGGAACTTTAACCGCAACCTCTCATCTGACTCCATAGCACTGCAGATGCTGGGGCAGTGTCAAGAAAGGAAAAGAGAAACTGTGTTGAAAACACAAAAGGGAGGAAAATGGAGGAGTAAAGTCCAACATTTAAGAGTCCTCTGTGACACAAGCTGGGGACAGGGGAAAGCATCGACCATTTTCCATCAGGCTATGAAAACATCAGAGGTATAAGGAAGGGCAAATTATGCTGGCATATGGACAAGAGAGAAAGGGCTCCTCAGAACAAGGAATAACAAACACAGCTCTGAAGGAAACCATGGTTGAGGCAACTCAGAAATCCCCCCCAAAATATCTTATGCGTCTATACAACTACCATGTAGCACATAAATATAAACATACATGTGTGGGACCACCAGCCATAGTACTAAAACAGAATAGCTATCATTAATAATAGCTTAAGACAATATTGCCCATTCATTGGATATAATCCCCTGCAGCTCATGAAAAACCTGGCACAAGTCTGCACTTGAGGAAGTGTTACATACCTAACTGAAGCAGCATTTCTGAGTGAGCTGCCTGGACAGCAGCTAGAGCACAGAGTGAGTCGACAGTCACGGCAGCTGGTTAGAGGGGTAGCCGGGTGGGAAAGTGGAAAGGCAGGAACACCAGGACACAACCACTGGCTACATTTTGGGGTTAATAAGAAGAGGTGTTGGTTGACTTCTGTTTCCCAGATTGGGGAGATAAAAAACCAAAAAAAAAAAAAAAAAACCACCACACCAGAACAGTTGTTTTTCCATCATTTAAGAATTATTACCTCCCTTAAGCAGAAGCAAGTGTGGCTGCAGCAGAAAGATCTCATTTGCAGAAGACAGATTAGCTGAATCATCACTTTCCTCTGCTTTGAGATCTCAAATGAAAACCTCTTCCTCTCTCCCTCCCTTCCCCACTCTCAGGCCCTCATTATTAGTTTATCATTATAAACTGTGAGGAGCATTGCCCTTTCACTTTATAAGTGAGGATGACTGTGGGGAAACCATTTGTCTCAGTACATGGAGGAGGCAAGTAAAACACCTCCTTCACTACTCAAAGTAAGAGATCATTACATAAAAATGCAAAGAGCAGTCAAAAATCTTTGAAGTCTCCTAGCCCTAAAAATGTTATACCAATAAGAGTAGACATTAATAGGCAACACATTTTCAGCAACAGCAAGGCAGAAGGAAGATTTACACTATACATTTTTGATCATCTATTTACGGCCCTGTTTGCTCACTGTATCTCCTGGCAATGCACAAAGCTACTTGGGTATTAACAATTTACTAAATGGGACTCTGAAATTGAGACTAAAAGCCCACATGGCAGAAAGGGGGAAGAAGAGGAAGGATTACACTTAACTGAACTTATTTAAAAAAATAAAAAATTAAATAAAATAAAGAGCAGTCTTCAAAAAGGGCAAGAAGGAAGACCCTGGTAATTACAGACCAGTCAGCCTCACCTCCACCCCTGGAAAGGGG
>JANHGN010004604.1:9164-22703 GCA_024605025.1 Megaceryle maxima
GGCAGCCTGGCACAGGCTCCCACACCCTCACACCAAGGAACTTGCTCCTCCTGCTCAGATGGAACCTCCTGGCTTCCGGTTGGTGCCTGTTGCCCCTTGTCCTGCCTCATCCTCTTGACCCCCTCTCTTTAGATTGTGATAAACATTTAGAAGATCCCCAGCATTACCCAAGATGCCCAGGAGACACGACATTTTATATGGATACATTGGAAAATAGAAGCGTTAATTTGTCGCAGGCTTTGTCTCTTCCTAAAATAGTGTCTTACTGCCTTTCACAAGTGTTCTGTTGCATAAAGACTTGGGTAATGTGTATCTTGCCCATACTCTTTTATAACTAACACGCTGTAGAAGTTTGACATGTGTTGGTTTTCAATTTGCCGTGGGATCTCTTAACAAACCAAGTGTTTGTCTTCTGTAACTGTGCAGCGTTAAACATATATTTGGGGAGGATATTCATAGAGCAGCACAATAGTTGTATTGTATTGGACATGAATGGTGCTCAGATGAGCGCTGAGCGATGTGTGGACCTCCAGGACTCTGCATTGCAACTCTTGAGAGCAACTGTGTGTACTCGATCGGGAGCTGGAAGCGTGCCCAGCGGCTTCCCAGCTGAAGTACTGGAGAGGCAAGTGGGGACACCTCGGCACGGGTGCCCTGCGGCCGTTTGCCCTGGGAAACGTCCTGCAATGTGCTGGGGCTGCTCAGGGGATGGCAGCCTGGCCGGTGTCCTGGAGAGAACTCCCATCTTGGAAGGATCCTCGGGAAAACCCTTAGGAAATTCAAATTCTTCATGTTGCCTGAGCAGCGTGGAGACTGCAGCGTTAACTGTGCCCTCCTGTCCTTTCAGAAGTCATAGAATCGCAGAATGTTTTAGGCTGGAAGGGACCCCTAGAGGTCATCTGGTCCAAGCTCCCTACACAAGCAGGGACATCTCTATGTAGGGCTTGCTCAGAGCCCCATCAAGCCTGACCTTGAATGACTCCAGGGATGGGGCCTCCACCACCTCTCTGGGCAGCCCATTCCCGTGTCTGTCACCCTCAGATTAAAGAACTTTTTTTCTAATATCCAGTTCAAATCTCTCCTTTCCCACCTTAAAACCATTGCTCCTTGTCCTGCCATTACAAACCCTTTGGAATAGACCTTTCCCCACCTTCAGTCAGCCCCCTTCAAGTACTGGAAGGTCATTGTAAGGTCCCCACGGAGCCTTCTCTTCTCCAGGCTGAACAGCCCCAACTCCCTCAGCCTGGCTTCATATGAGAGATGCTCCATTCCCCTGGTCACCTTGGTGGCTTTCCTCTGGACACGCTCCAGTACGTCTACAGTACGTCATGGCCTGGTCCATGGGGCAGAAGTGGTTGGTGATGGCAGAAGGAGCCCCCGCAGCTGCCCTTGCCTTCTCCAAAGTGCTCTGTTCTGGCTGCTCTTCTCCATGCAGATATCAGCTAAGGGCAGAAGTTGCTCGTGGACAGAAGATCCTTGAGACCTCCAGGAGCATATGAAGAAGTCTTAGTTCTCTCGGTGTGCGTTTGGGTGCTGGGGGAGGTATCTTAAAATACAAAATTTGCGTTTGGTTTTGTTGTTTGTTTGTTTGTTTGTTTTTTTGGACATACATTATTTGGCCAGAAGTCATTTTACTATAAAAGGACTTGGGGTGAATATAGATTGTACATCTGTTACTTGTTTGCCTGTGAAATGCCTGCACAGTCGAGGCCAAAAGCGAAGAATAGAGGGTTGCACAAATTGGCAAAGTTTCTGAAGTCTTTCAGAAGCCAGTAATTAAAATGAAGAAGCAAATTGTTTGATCCCAAAACCCTGGTTTGTTCACCCATTTCATGCTCTGGCACATCCCTCATCTTGCTTTCCGTCGTCCCTCCTCCAGGAGAGGCAAAGGAATTAAGACGTGCCTGCGTCTGGCGGTCTGAAGGCAGCGGTTCTGGCAGAGGTGGGTGGCACCGTTACCGGAAGGGTCTGGGAAGAGATGGATGTAGCCTGGTGCAGTTCACACAGCAGCTTTCTGACAAACCTTTCCAATAATTCAGTGTGTTTGGGAGTCCTTCAAAGGGCTTTCTGCCCAGCTCTGAGCCTTGCAAATACAGAAGATCAAATAAATTACCTATCACAAATATTTAACTTAAAAGCGTGGTCAGATAGGAGCTTTGATGTTGCACATGTGTCTGAGAGCCTCTGTGTATCTCTAATGCTCCCACAGCTACGTTAGGACAATGCTGTAGTTGTCTCTTCTCCCGTCTTGTGGATGCCCCATCCCTGGATGTGTTGGAATCCAGGCTGGATGGGGCTTTCAGCAGCCTGGCCTAGTGTCTACGGCAGGGAACTTGGAACCGGGTGATCTTGAAGGTCCCTTCCAACCCAAAGCTTTCTAGGGTTCTATGCTATAATACTAAATCCCCCTTTTGAGGACTGTGGGGTTGGGTGGCAGATGTCACCCTTACAAAAGGCATTTCCTCATGGGTTTTCTCTCAGTGCATTTCCTTAAGGGGTTGCTTGGTGGCCAGCAGCCCTCTCCAGGTCCAGGGAATAAACCAGTTTGACGTAGCCGTAATTATTGAAGCGCACCTTGGATTGAACCAGGGAGCCTTTGGTGATAATTGAAATCCTGTTGTGCCAGCATCCAGCTTACGGGTAACTCCAGTGAATTGTTGTGCATCTCATTCTCTAAAAATTGCAGCTTCTTAAAATAGTGTAAGGAGTTGTCACATCTCCTCAGCCGTCCTCTCCCGGCGCGCAGCGGAGACGCAGCTCCGCTCCGTGTCGGAGTTTCAGGTACAAATGCTGCTTCTCTTGATCACGTAAATGAGTAAACGTGGCAAATGTACGATATTCATTTTGGTAAATAAAACAAGAACTCTGCTTTACAGTATTTTTTTTTATCCCATGAATCTTTCATAAGCCTCACCGTGCTGCAAGGAAGGTGAGGAGCGAGAGTTACACTTGTTCCCTTTTGAAGCAGGAAACCTTGATTGCTGTGAGCCCCCCCAAACGGAGCAAGGGGACGGAGCGTAGAAATACCACCTCCCAGCTGCCCCGTGCTTCCTGGCAACCCCTGGGGAAAAGAAAATGGGGCAGTTGGCTGCCTCCTCCCATGTGCACGTGTGTGAGACCTTGGGAAGCACGCTGTGCCCCTCCAGCTGGCACGGGGACCTGGCCTTTGGCTCTTTGAAGCCACCTTTGCAGCTCCGTGTCAGCTTTGCTTCAAAGCCTTTCATTTGCCTAGCTCAGTTACACAGAATTTGAAGAGTAGTGTTTTAGTTGGTTGATTTTCTGATGTTTCAGGCGTTTTCTCTTTGATGTATTAAAGAAGAATAATCTCCTCTTGTACTGGTTTTGGCTGGGACACAGCTAATGGCTTTGTTTGCTCCTCACCTTCTCTTCCAGTTTTTAATTTTCTGTTGTATTCTGCAGGTGAGATGAAGGTTTTGTCCTTCTTTGTATGCACATGTTTATGAATTGAAACAAGGGGTTTTTTGATGACTGCAAGGCTTATTTCCAAAGATAATTAGCCCATGAGTCCAAATGGAGGTAGGAGAGTTTCGATTCATCCACATCTGCTGCAGTCTGAAGAAGCTGGTTGGCGTTGGGCTCTGTTCAGCACACCCCGGGAAGTGCTGTGGCACGAGTGCCACGCAGAAGACCTCTCTTGGGAGAAGTAAAGGCAGCATCAAAGCTGTGGTGGAGCTCGTTTCAGGAGAGGAAAAGGAGGATGAAGAGAGATTGTGAGGGTCTGAGGAATCATCTTGACTTAGAAATGAATTCTGTGTTTTCTATCGGCAGAGAAAGACAAATTTCCTCTTTAACGTGGAGATTTGCGAGCTCTCTTTAATTTAATGCAGGGAAAATTCTTCTCTTTTTAATTTTTATTTTTTAAAAATCCTTTAATATGAGAACCTGTCACACCCGGGCTTAGATAGTCAGCAATGTTTTCCTTGTGCATGTTTACCGTGCTGCATGCATTCAGGAAAAGAGATTCAGCTGACTCGGATCAACCAGCAAAAGAATGGGAGAAGAGGAATTTCGGAAGCTAAGGCTCAGACTTTGTGCGGATTAAAACGAAGTGACCTTTGGGATCAGCACACAGGAAGGTTTACACCATCAGGTATGTGACCGATGACCTTTCCTCCTAAGCCAGGCGTCTCTCTCACGCGCAGTCAGCCTGCAAAAGCTTCGTAGGGCAAATTCTTGGTACTGTATTGTTACCAGCGTTATCCAGCTATGCCTCCACCTGTAGTTCCAGACTGTTGTTCACACCAAAAAGCAGGTGGGTTTTCTTCTTTTGAGAGAAAGATTTTTGGCAGGAGATCGAGCACTTCCATTAGAACTTCAAAGAAATTGTGCAAGACTTTACTGAGCTGAGTCCTTCCACGTTGGGCAGCAGCAGGATCCTTCATCAGCGAGCGTAATGCAGGTGAAGTTGCCTTTTTGCAGAGCAGGGCTGGAAAACCAGCCCACAGTTTTCATGTGCAGATAACTGCTCCTGCATCCTCAGGTACCACAGTAATTCCAGAGAGCAGCCCGTGCATCGTGAGCACGCGGGGTTTGCTGTTAAGATGAGGAACTCGAATACCTACAAACATGAGCGAGGCAAAAATTGATTAGGCGTGAAATTCTTCCCTGGCAGTGAATTCTTGGTTGGCTCGGAGACAAAAGGTTGCCCTTTGATTGAAAGGGAAAAGTACTTTTCCTTCAAAAGCTCAAAGCTATTATTTGTTTGGTTTTTTGAATGTTTATTTTATGTCTGATGGCAGATCTTGGTTAAAGGTGAATTATCCCTTCTGTTCAGCAAGTGGAGTGAAAACCACCCTGATGCACTTGTGAGGCATTCAGGAAATTGTTCAAATCAGATCCCTTTTAGGTGCTCTGAGGAAGTGGAGATCCTTGAGGTGCAACAGCCCGTGGAGAGCAGAGTATTCTTTATGTTTCTGGTACAAAGCACAGAATCAACCCAGGCAGTATGTGTAAATAAGCACCAAAACAGAAAAAAAAACCCCCAATATCCATGCTCATATTTCTTTCTACAAACCTATTTGGGTGCCTTCTTCCAGTTGCTACTGCTGGGCCAAAACCTAATTCCCAGAAAAGACCTGTAAGGAGAAAACCTTCCCATCTTAACATGGGGGAAAAAAAAATCCTATTTGGATTTATTCCGTCCTCAGAAATGGTGGGTTTAGGAATTACTTGTTAGGAAGATGTTTCTCCTGTGACATTTCTGCATCAGCCCCAGTCTGTCCTTCCCAGTGTGGCCGGTGACTGGCTGGAGAGCTGTGAGCACCGTGGTTTACTTCAGCCAGAGCTTTTCTCACAAAGATACGGGGGAAAATCGGGGAGTCTTTTGCTGAACTGCGAAGCACTGAAGCCCAAACATTGATTAAGGTCTTGAACGTGGCTGCCCTTACCCTGCTGAGCTTGTAGTGTGGCTGACCTTGTGCTGTGCGATAGCACGGCTGCCGTTCCTCTGTGGAAGCCGCGTACACGGACTCTCCAATGCTCAGGAATGACCTAATTTCTGTTTCCAAGTCGCTGCTGCTTATTCGAGGTGCCAAGGGCCTGGCTGTGGGCTGCTCCCTCCTCTTTCAAGTAGCAGAGAGTTTTAGTTTTCTGCTTATTCCCTTGATTAGCAATTTTGGGGTTGAAACTTTGCCTTTCCTGGCAGGCGCAGGAATCAGCAGCTTTGCAGCATCTCGGCGTACTGTAGTAATAAAGGTAGTGGTTAAAATAGAGCAGTAGATTTGTAGATTCTTCTGGCCAAGCTCCATCTTTGGAGGTGCTTGTGCAGGTCCCTCCTTTGGGGACTTCTCAGAAGTTGTGCACAGCTGAGGGTGGAGTTTGGTCCTCAGCAAAGGTGGTGTTTGTGTCACTGTTACCGTGTTGCTGTTACCGCCCCGTTAGCTGCCGGCACGGGACAGAGGCTTTTGGAAACCATGGAGATCTTAAAGACTTTGCGTGTGCATCTTTGGCTCCAGGGGTTTTACCAGGTGGCATCTTCCAGCTCCCATGCAATGCTTTCTGATGGGGTGGCCTTGTCTCTCGTTGAACTGCCATGCTTGTGGAGCGGGAGAGACCCAAGAGGGCTCTCAGAGGGGTTGCAAGCATTATTTATTACCTGTGTGGGAACCTTAAAGGCATTTGAGCTCTTTCATGAGCTCTGGCCTAAATACCAGCTTGGCTTTGGGTTGCTGTGCTTTGTTTGTGGATGTGTTTGCAGTGATGTGGGAAGTGGTGTGGTCCTGCATGGAGAAGTTAGGAGGAGCTGTGCGGCGTGTTGGCTCATTCAGTATGTTGATTAGGAGAGTGAAGGGCACCGTAGCTTCCTCGCAGGCGTCGATTTGATACGAGTGGGACACTTCAAACACAGCTGAGGAACTGAGAGCAGCCTGCTCCATCTCCCCTGGGTTATCTTGAAGGCATTTCTGACTTTGTGGGAGGGAATGCAGCTGAAGAAATATCAACACGCCATGAGCACGTACACTTCATTAGGGAGCACAGCTTAACATTTTTCTGCATTAGTAGGAGGCTGAACTGTGTTGTTTCTGTCCTGTTTGTGCCCTGGGTGGTGGATGGAGGGAGGGATCTCACGTACTGTGTGTTTGAGCAGCAGGGAGCAATTGGAGAACACAGACCGAAAATCCAATGTAATGATAAAGCTTAACAAAAAATAATATAGGCTTGAGTTTGCTGTCCCTGAGCATGGCTGGGGGAAGGGATGCTGCGATTGAGGGAAGTGGTCTTTAACTGCCTCCAGTGGTGGAGTTATCTTGTCAGTCAGCTGAGGACATGTGTCCTGTGATAAGCAAATGCGATCTGTTACACCACCCTTTTAGCACGTTAAGGGCACTTTTGCACTCTTCCTCCTCTTATTGTTTTTGATTGGAGCAGCCTGTAGCTCACAAACCAGCTAGGCTTTTTGAGAGCTGTCCTGTGGCTTTGTCAGGAGAACCCAGTGGTGTTTGCACATTGTGGTCGTAGCGTGTTTGTCCAGTGTATGTTTTTGCAAAGCTCATGTAACTGTGATGCTGTTTTTCCTGCTTTCATGTCACATCTCTGGAAAGTCAGAGAATCACAGAAAAGTTTGGGTTGGAAGAGACCTCAAAGATCACCCTGTTCCAACCCTCCTGCCATGGCAGGGACACCTCCCACTAGAGCAGGTTGCTCAGAGCCCTGTCCAACCTGATCTTGAACACAGCCAGGGATGGAGCAGCCACAGCTTCCCTGGGCAGCCTGGGCCAGGCTCTCACCATCCTCAGAGTCAAGAACTTCTTCCTCATTTCTAATCTCAATCTCCCCTCTTCCAGTTCGAAGCCATCACCCCTCGTCCTGTCACTACAAGCCCTTGTCAAAAGTCCCTCCCCATCTTTCTTGTAGCGCCCTTCAGACACTGAAAGGCCCCCAGAAGTTCTTCCCAGAGCCTTCTCTTCTCCAGGCTGAACCCCAACAGCTCTCCCAACCTGGCCTTGTGGGAGAGGGGAATGTCACCAAGTGTTTCAGCTGAGTAAGAAAGCAAAAGACAAACCCTTTCTTTTTCAGATAATCCCCTGCCATAGCTGCTCCCTCCCCAGGCAGTAGGAGCGTTGAGGGCTCTGCCCTGTGCAGGTCTGTATCCCACAGGCTTATCCGAGCATTAAGAGTCCCTCAGGTCCCCAGCGAGCGACCAGACGCACAAATACGGGCTAACCCTGAAGAGTATATGTCTTAAAAGCAGGATTTGTGTCTCCTGAGCTCTGGTTATCAGGCTGGGTGGCCTCAGACGCCGAGCAGACGCGGCTCAGGGCACGGGAGATAGCGGCAAGGAGAGGGGACAGCCTTGACCCTGGCGGTGAGGACACGCACGCCTTCCTGGGCTGGCGTGGCCGTGGATGGGGTCAGCTTGCTCAGAGATGATGTTCAGCCAAAAAATCAGCCTTGTACAACTGTCTCAGCAGACAGATGAGTGGGTTTTTTCAGACTTGCAGGGAGACTGTTGTGTATCTGAGCGCTCCATGTGTAGACAAGAAGGTCAGCAAACAGCATTCCCCTGACTGTGCTGTTGAGAAAGGCTCTGCTGCTTCTAGAGGGACACATGGGCATGCTGGGGGGATAAGAATCAGGCTCTTAGTTTAGTTAAAATTGCTCTATCTTGTACTGGGGGTGAGGAGCAACAGCTGCAAAAGGCACTGACTCGCAAGAAACGTTTGGTTCTGGGCTGGCGAGGACGGGTGGTGGTTGGGTGGCTCCAGGTGCAAATACAATCTTTTGTCCTGCTCTGACATATTTATGAGGAGCTGATGAGCTGAACTCTGCTCCTCCTTCATCAAGAATTCAGTCTTCCACATGAGCACGATAACTCTTGGCATTATGAGATGGGACTGATGAGTTTTGTTCTCTTGTCTGGTTGCACAAGATGAAATGAATACCCGCAGTTCTCTCAGCAGCTGAGGACAGAATTTGGCCTCTATTTTCTTATTTTTGATCTACAGCAGCGTGAGTTCCTAAACTGGAGCAGGTTTACCCTTCATTTTGAAATCCCCAAAGCCCCGGAGCAGGGGGTGTCCCGCAGTGGCTGGCTGGTGGCCGGCACAGGTCCCTCCGTCCCGCGCAGCAGGCGAGGTCTGGTGACAAGTGTTGCTGTCCTGCTTGGCTGGGAGTGTCAGGCAGAGCACCAACTCCCCGTTCTTCTCTTTTCTCCTGCCCTTGGGTTTGACCCGAAGGGTTGTGCCTTTTGCTATCCCCAAAGCACTTCTGATGTCTGTGAACCAACTCATTTTACCTCACCTGGCTCTTGTAGGAAACAGAAAAGCCTTGGGTTGACTCTTCAGCCTGAGACAGAGCTAATACAGGGACATCAATGAACTAGTCAATTCTTGTTGTGGTTAAGAGCATCTGGAGATGGGCTGGCAAGGAGGACACAATAATACATTGTGTTCTTAGCCCAGCGAGATGGGCTTTCGTGTAACTCTTTAAGTACAACTTCGGTTGGCAGTTAGGAGTGAAAGCAGCCCCTGGCTGTTGACAGTGTTATCTCCTTACATCCTAGGAACAGCATATCTCTATTTCTGAATATAGCATATTACCTATGAGCTCCTGTAAAATGAAAGGCTTTTATTTTACTTTAGATAAAATGATAATTGTACTTTTAAACCTCTCTTGAGTAGGCTTCTTTGGGTAGCGTTTTACACTGGCTTCTTCACTTCCTTCTTTCTGGTAAGTGCTCAAACCCACAGATGACATGAAAACATAAACCTTTCATTTTAATATGGAACATCTTTTCCAAAGATTTCCCAGAGTCCCTGGCTTGTGGTAGCACCATATTGTGCAGAGGTTATGTTACAGGAATAACCATTTCACTCGCAATCTTAGTCAGACACGCTTTAGGATCTAGGGAGGAGGTTTTTTTACTGTTCTTTAACTTAAATATGTTTTCCAGATGATTTAACTGTTCAGTTTTTACATTGTGCATTTCTTCTGATGTTAACCCCATCTAAAAGTCAGCATAACTTTTCTGCAGCCCTGAGCACTCAGGAATGATGTCCCACCTCAGCAGAGTGCCTGTGGTCAGTGCAAGATCCATCAGGAACAGCTTAATTGTTTTTTTAAATCTGGTGCACAACTTCCAGATGCTGAGAAATTCTCTTTACCCAGCAAACTTTCTGACTGCTCTGCCTGAGAGTAGTTGCTCTAAGCTAATAACTCTAATATTATAATAATCCAAAGAATAAGCCCACAGTGCAGCTTGCTTGCTTTCTTTCTCAGTTGATATCATAACTGGGAACCAGATAGAAGCAGATGTTATTTCAGGAGCATGGAAATAAAAAAAACCCAAAACCCCAGTCTTTTATTTTAAAGCTCACAGGCCGGGGAACAGTGATTTGTCATGAGGTTCCAGAAGTGCTGCTTCAGTCTGACCTGTCCCCTGGCGCTCAGCTCTGCCTCCTGCAGCTGCCTTGTCCTGCTCAGGGATAACGGCACATGGGATTTTGGGTGTTTGGGGTCCTTTTTGGTACCAGTCTGGTACCAAACCAGTATGGTAACTGCGAATGCAGATTTTAAGGCTGGGTGCCCTGCCCGTGCAAGCAGTGACAAAGTAGAAGCTGTGCTGGGGTTATGCAGATGCTTTTACTGCTGCCCTCCTGCGTGCCGTGGTCTGTGCTGCATCGCGAGCCATTGATGCTTCACCGTGACTTGGTGCCTGTGACTCTTATGACTCGACAGCTCCCTGACAAGAGGATGGAGCCAGGCGGGGGGGTGGTCGGGCTCTGCTCCCAAGGGACAAGGGACAGGACAAGAGGAAACAGCCTCAAGTTGCCCCAGGGGAGGTTTAGCTTGGACAGGAGGAACAATTTCTTCAAGCTTTTGAGGGTTGTCCAGGGCTGTGCCAGGCTGCCCAGGGCAGGTGTGGAGTCCCCGTTTCCAAGCCCCCCGTGGAGCTGTGGTGCTGAGGGACGTGGATCAGTGGTGCCCTGGCAGAGCTGGGGAAATGCTTGGACTTGATGATCTTCGTGGTCTCTTCCAACCCAAATGATTCTGTGATTCCATATTGCTAGTGAAGTGAGTTTTGTATTGCCAGGGAGGTTGTCAAACTGGGCAGGCTCATGTGTGGGAGGGACGCTGGTGGGGCTGGGAGTGGCTGACCCACCCTCTGCTGCCAGCCTGGCGTTTTCTGTTGGAAATCAGGCACTGAAGTGCCCACAGTCTCTGTTCATCCCTAACAACCTCCTCCCTGCGTTTGCTTCCGTTTTGACACCCTGCGGTGCAAATACCACTGTTTGCATCCTGGAAGCAGGGCCCAGCATTGACTCGTGCTGGAGATGCCAGACGTACTAGTTTAGCTTCTCATTAAAGCACACTGCTGTAATTCTTAAAGCAAAGGGCAAACCGAAGGTCTTTGGTACGAGGGTTTCACTTGAGAAGGAAATTGGCGCTGCAGGGAGTCCACTGCTGCTCCGTCAGAGGTGTTGGTGGAACGGTGTGTACAGTGCTCACACTCCTGCTGCTGTGTTAGAGTTAAAAACCACAGGAGAATTCTACAGGAGAGCAGTCTGGCTGCACGGTCCAAGAGCACTTCCTACTCAGGAGCAGTTACCACTAAGGAGATGTTTCTAAGTAATGGTGAAACCATTTTTCTTACATAGGAATTTGAGATTAAATTACTCAGAAGCAGATTTTCTGGCCACTTTGTCAGCAAAGTTCACGTACTGGTATTTTCATCGAACCCCAGTTCAGTGCAGTTGGGGCAGTAACTTGTTTTTTGGTTGTCAATGGATCGATGACCCACCTTGCAAAGGGGTATTTGATCACTTGGTGTGTGAACTTCCCCTCTCCTTAGAACCCCAGTACAGCCAAAGATGGGTTGTTGTTATTTCACCGTCATACATTGACTCCTCAACAGCTGTTCTTCTAAACATCAAGTAATTTTTGTTAATTTACAAGTTGGGAAGCCAAGGAAAACCTCAAATGAGGCTTAATAAACTCTTAGTACCAGTATTTGTGCAGAAGATGAATTGAATAATAGAAAAAAATAGAGCTTTGTTCATGCGTTCCCTTTTTTCTTAGTATCCTGAAAATGAGTTAGGAGTGTGGAGAGCAACAGAGACAGAGCTTCAAAGAGCAGGATTTATGCTAATCAGCAGCTAATGAATCAAATAAAGACTGGGAGCAGGCAATCTTCTGTTCTGCTAGATGACGTTTAATCATCACGTGAAGTAGAAATCCGTGGAGAAGCGAAGCACGGTGCCGTTCAGATACAGCACTAGAGTGCTAAATAATGCAGAAAGTTTGTAGGTCTTTGGTAATTTGACAGGAATGTGCAAGATGTTTGAGGTGGTCAGCAAAAGGTACTGCCCTGGGTCAGTCCTGTTTCTCACCAGACCGGCTGAGCTTTTGTCTCTGAAAATGTGTAATTTAAAGAGTGATGTCCGAGCTCTCAAAGCAGAGTGTTCCTGTCATCTTAACATATGGATATTAGAGCTGGCAATCCACCAAAGGTGCAGCCAGTTGTTCAGGTTCACGAGGGACAGATGCTGGGCAGAAATGCTGGGTATTAAATGAAGAGGCTTTATATTAAATGTTGGTATTTAGGGGAGAGTTCTGCAATCTGTTTTCTAGGAGGTAATCCAGGAAAAGGGATCTGGTCCTGGGGACAGAGCCGGGACTGAAACCAAGCTCGACACAGGGAGCAACTTCAGCAGCTTATGTGAAGGTTTGAGAAGTCTGGGAAGAGATTTGCATTTGTCTGTTCCTTTTGTTGAATTTCTCAGGTATATTGGTCTTAGATCCCCCCTTTTTTCTCTGGTTCTTTGGTGACTGTCAGAGGGTATCTCCTTCTTCCTTGTTCCCCCCCTTGGAGCCTGGTGTGTTGCAGTCCATCCCTGCCTCGTTTCTCCTCTGCCACGAGAGTACAGATTTTCTTAACCTTTTAAACCGAGCAGGGCTCCTGAACTGCGAGTGTTCCGATGCCATCTGCCACGTCTAGCTTTGTAAAATCCTTCCTGATGATGAAACAACGTGGCTTTGCTATGGCGTGTGGCATCTCTCCTCTTCAGTCTCTACATTCCAACAGGCTTACAGAATTTTATTCTTCCTGTAGTGCTTTGCACAAAACTTAATCTGAAGATTGGGGAGTTTAGTTCATCAGATCTCAGGCTCATTTGATCTCAGGTGGTTGGTGAGGCTCAACGAGGTTGCTGAAAATGCTTCTTTACATCATAGAGTCTCTTCCCTTGACTGACTGGCTGCCTGCCTGCCTGCCTTCCAGTGCTCTCCTCCCCTCTCCTTCTCCACCCCGGACCAGTGCTCCACTTGCCACACACTCGTGCCCAGCTGAGGCTCACAGCTTGTTATTCCTTCTGCAGCTCTTTGTGTTGGATCTGACTCCTTTTGTCTGGGTGGAGCTACAGGAGCTCCTTTTCCATATCTTAATCCTCATCTGTCTAAATCAATCCATTATTTTTGTTCACAGATATTATTATCTCCTGGTTGTCTCTGCTGAATACTCTCCAGATTTACATGCGTGTCCCTTAAGTAGCTTATATAGAAAAATGAGGATCATTTTCTAGTAATTTCCTGGGTTACTCAATTAAAATTTAGCTGTTCTAGTAATTCAGTGCAAGGGTTATTTATAGCACAAGCTGTCGTGGAGTCTCGGAGTAGCCTCAAGTGCTCAAGCTCAGGCAGCTCCACAACACCCCGGCTGGGGAAGGAGCGACCACAGGTACCCAGCAGGAATATGCTGCCTGTGAAGGGACAGTCGTGACTTGCTTGGCTTCTTGAAAAGCTGACTGGGCAGAAAATGCAATAAATGTACTGCAGGCTGGAGAGTGGGGTGTGGAGTGCCTTAAGAAGAGAGTGACTAGCAGGTTGAGGGAGGTTCTCCTCACCCTCTGCTCTGCCCTGGTGAGGCCACAGCTGGAGTGTTGTACGCAGCGCTGGGCTCCCCAGTTTGAGACAAGGAGCTACTGGAGAGAGTCCAGCGGAGGCCGGGAAGATGCTGAGGGGCTGGAGCATCTGTGTGCCCAGGCCAGGCTGAGAGCCCTGGGGCTGTGCAGCTGGAGAAGA
>JANHGN010004609.1:0-14187 GCA_024605025.1 Megaceryle maxima
GTGCTGAGCTGTGCTAAGCATTTGGTTACTCCACCTGTATGTTTATATTGGCAGGAAGTGCCTTGAAAAATCTGGCCCTACTTGTTCATTTCAACTGTGATAAGCATCCAGTATTTTCCTAGAAATTCCCACAGCTTTCAGACTAACTCATCATTTGGGTCACTCTACTTTATAGCTGGAAACTGGTAACAAATCAACAAATGTCAACAACAACGAAAGAGCACCTTTTGCCTTCAAGTGCAATATTGATAATAATGGTTTTTTAGCTCCTCTCTGGGTGGAGAGACATTTACCTCATAATACCTAATTATAAAGCCTGCAGTCAATTATTAACACTTACATTATATTGCAAAGCTCATCGAGAAGACAAAAGAAGCAACCAGCTCGTTCAAGCTCAGTGCCGGAAGCAATTCAATTGGCATGTTCTCACTGCACTGAGTTTTGCTGTGAGTCACGCAGCTGTTCTGCAAGGCACCTGTCTATACCTCTGTTTGCCTTTTTATGAGGCTCCTAGAAAAAGTACAAACCTCACGTGGGCAAGATTTTACCTGTTGCTTCCAGCTGGACCGAGCTGTGTGCCATTGGAGAAACAATTCCAGGTGCACACTGTGAGTCATAGATAGCACATCTGTACAGCTTTGAGTTTTAGCATGCTTTCCATCACCTACGTAGCTGATGTACTCCCCCACTGCTGAAGGAGAAGGGGCAGTGACACCTGTCAATACATTCTGTGCTGTATTCACCAGGCTAGGGGCACTGCTTTGCTTTAAAGACCTGCCAGGTACTGTGCCCTGACCATACATCCCATGGTGGGAACTGGAACACAAGTGCTGAAGAAAACACCATGGCAATTAAGGAAAACTCAAACCAAAGGGAGGTTTTAAGAGGTGAAAGCAGGTCTGTCTGGCAACAGACCTCAGAACCTATGCAGATCACAACAGGTGAAATGAAGGGCACAAAACCTATTGCTCAAAGCCAAGATCCCAAACCCAGAGCACATGTGTATGTTTGGAAACCTGAACAAACTGACACTATTTTCAGAGAAGCTGAGCCCACGGTAGCTCCCATCAAAAGCAATTTGGGTTACACAGTACTGCTGGAAATGAGGTTGCTTACTGGGTTACCTCATTAGGGGCTTGCCTTCGTTACTAGCTTGACATATTGGCCTGGTCAACAGCAGAGCTGCTCTCACTGTGCCAGGCAACGTGTTGCAAGCCCTGCCTTGAAGCAATCGCTTGTAAGGCACGAGAGACAATTTTGCTGCCCTGCTCATTTACTAGTTGCCCTAGTTGCTTGCACTACCAAGAAAAAGCATCAATTAGTAACAATTAAAGTGTCATATCTTGTCCCAACCACATAGAGCTGCAAAAATAGTTGTTTGTGCTGCATTTAGGAAAACAGCACTCAGGCTTCCACGGTAAACAAGAACAAGTTCAACTTGAACATGCATTGCCTATCTGTAAAATGGAACTTGCTATTTAATTAAAGCTTGCCTAACTTAAAAGAGAAAACTGATGTTTAAATTAAAATCACAGCAATCTATTGAAACGTGGCTTAGGGAT
This sequence comes from Megaceryle maxima, assembly GCA_024605025.1. Lineage (NCBI taxonomy): Eukaryota > Metazoa > Chordata > Aves > Coraciiformes > Cerylidae > Megaceryle > Megaceryle maxima. The sequence continues at coordinate 1,563 of JANHGN010004609.1, forward strand.
TCAAACTTTCAGAAGAGGGCTCTGTTCACTGACTGGACAAAGCTAATTTGTTAATTTGCATATTTAGTAAACAGAATAACCTTAAAACACAAACCATTGGTCTTAACTTCTGACTGATGAGATAGTGACTTGCACTTACTATTTAAAAGCGATAACTTTTAAGTAAATAACTTCTTTTTACTCCTCAACATATGTGTTTGAGCACACATGGAAAGAAAAGGGGAGTAAGAAGAGCAGGAAAGCATCTTTATTTTAGTAACTGTTTACATGTGATAGCCAGTTAAGGCCAGGATTTCTAAGGCAGTTCAGTGCCCAACGTCTGTGGATCTGTTTGGCACCATCTAAATGTTTGCAGATTCATAGTTGACTGTAGAGTGAATGTGACTGCTTACCTCTGAGGGATTCACAGATTCCTACAGAAAACTGTGCTCACTTTGCCACATACCTAAATAATTTCAGTGTCACTGAATCAGACAAATTAATCTTGTTCCCAGTGGCTCATTTCATTTTAGTCACAGAGATCAGTGTTTGTATTGAAAGGAAAATAACAAGTAGAATGCTCAGTGACATAAATGGACCAGACATGATATTGAAGTAGTTCAAGCAAGGCAAGCAGATGGATTATTAGGGGATATTAGGCATTTTAAGTGTGGAAAGGGCCAGAGATTACTTGAAAATTAAAGATGAGAAATCTGTTTTTAAAATTCAATATGGCTTTACCTAGTTATATAATTTTTTCACAAGGTATTGACTGTCACAAGAAAGTTGATTTTCTTTGAAGTTTTCCACCTGTGATTTTCTATGTGTCATAATATAACTGCTAGCTTCCAAGGCAGACTGCATGTTCCATCCTCTATTATATCGAGTTCCCACACTTTGCTTGTGTAAGTTGTTTTTTTGCACAGAGAAGGCAAGGTAGAGATTATCTTAAATGGGGTATGAAGGGAGGAGAGGATGGTAAACATTAATAAAAATTAAGAAAAAGTACATGCTTCAGTACTAATAATACATTCTTGGACATGCATTTGAAGCACAGCTTTGTGAAGTGCACCAGGGAGCAGAGGAAGCATTTTCCTCATTGTCTTTTGTCACATTTTAACAACTTCCTCCAAAAGAGGGAGAATTAGAAAATTCTCAGCTGCATTAGAAACAGGGGGCTCACTGAAGTTACTGTTATTTAGGGCAACAGCCATGCATGCAGGCAAAAAAGGGATCTCTGGCAAGTTTCTGTAGGTCACCAAGCTGGGCAGCTGAGAGGAATGTCACAGAGGGAATCTGTCCCGCAGTGCAGACAGAGGGGGGAGAACAGCTCTACTCTAATACTCTTCAATTATGTTAAGACTACGAAGGCTTGAGATACTGGTGTGAAATGGGAATGAGACCAGTGAGCAGCAGATTCAGTCACATTCCAAAAAATGTACCCAAACAGAAATGCAGGAGTTTCCTGAAAGATGGCAAACCATGAGCTTTGGGCTCAGCAGGAAAGTCAAGCTCTCATGTGGTTACATTGTGCACACAACCTGAACCATCTCCCCACTAATCTTCCAGTATTCTCACTGATCTCTCTACAGGAATTACCTCCCTAGATTTAGGCACCCTTGTAGAAGTACCAAAATGTGGCTTAGATAGAGGTGATGCAATTCTAATTCCTTCAACAGGGGAGAGTAACCTGGTAGAGACAAGACAAAGGCTTTGTACCTCTAATTGTCCCTCTCACCCAGCCCTTCCTTCCCTACTTATGTCCACTGGACTGGTCCTCACATCCATGACACCTCCCCCACATCAACCACAGCTTAATTCTGTCCATGAGGACAGACAGAGGTCCACACCTCACAGCATACTTACCACTTCATCTGGGCATTCTGCAGCCCAAGGAAGGATCTGCACGAGGAACTATGTACCAGTTCTCTAGCAGGCATCCAAGCTGGACAGTTTTTAGCATTATTTTTCTTCCTGACCTACAGTCATGCCCCAGCAGCAACCAAGGTCTCACTACAGTAAGAGGATTCACAGATCACTTGCAACCTCTTCAGGCAAGGCAGAGAAGGGGAAATACAAGAATTGAGTGAGGAAATTAATTAAATCAAATTATCTGGGTCATCTAAGAAGTCAGTCCAGGATGATTTCCTGCTTAATTCCTTCATCACAAGCACATCCTTGCAAAATATTCATTTTAAAAGACATTTCAGTCACTCCCATTTCAGTCACCCTCTCCAGGCTGTTGCAAATAACGAAAGGCACAACCTTGTGCCAGACTAATGGCATCAAAGTGGAGGAATGTCAGATCTCCACTGTTATGTCCCAATGTACAGATGCCTGTCCTGTTCCACTCTCCCAGGCTGCTGTTGTGGCTGGTAAAGTACAAAACCCCAGACTATTACATACATTATCTGAGATTAAACATTCCTCATTCATCCAGGTCAGACACTCTTCTGCATGTCTCCCACAGAAGATTCAATAAAGAAGTGAGAATCTGCCTCCCAGGTTCTATACTTGGTATTTGTAAAGAGCTTTAGCAAGCTCCAGATGTCAGATAAATAGAAACAGTAACAGTTGACTTGTTGATCAAAACCAATCCATGACTCATTGTTCACGGTCAAAACCCTTGGCTGTGCAACAGGTGGGAATACTTCCTACTCACTTTGAACAGTGCCAGGGATCTTGCAACTAGTTTCTTTCTGTTATCAGGAGTATGTTCCCCAAAATACATTTTGGGAGACTTCCAACCTACCTGACAAAGGGAAATAGTCTGGCAAGCTGCTCTGCACTTTGCTTAACAGGGATGCAGGCTGTGAGGTGACTCTAACCAAGAAACCCTTGGGGGGGTGCTGGTGGAAAATCAGCCTTGAAAGAGATCACTTTGGTGCCAGAACTATACAGACAACAAACTGTGACACCTTCTTTCAGTGCCAGTGGAAGAGCAAGTCCTAACATGGGTGCTTCCAAGTCACCCAACTTTCCTATCTCATTTTGCTGGCCCTTGCAATGCTGTTCAGAGAAGATAGGAGTTAGTTTGCTTGATCCTCCACTGAAAAAATATTGGGGCTTCCAGAGGGGTTTGTACACAAGTGCTGAGATCTCTTCATCTCCTATGTTCTATCAAAGCTATAGTGGATGTCTGGAGATACCACTGTCCTTGACCAGGGGACTGTGAAGTCTAGCTAAATAAGAAAGCAGGGACTTCAGTAGTGACACACCTGAAGATACATCGATACAAATGGATTTCTGCAGCCCTATGTAAAGAACATGTCCTGTTCAGCGATGACACAAGAGAGACACGATATTATTTTGTTTTCTTTTAAGTTTTGCACACTTGCTATTTTTTTCACATCTGTACCATCAGGCTTCTCTCGTTAAAAAAAAGAAAAACAAACAAACAAAAAAACCCCCACAAAAAAAAAACCAAAAAACCAAACAAGCAACTGAACTAATTAAACTTTGTCAGCTTAGATTTTATCCCCTCTTTATTCTCAATCCTCAGGAATGAAGAGGCAAAGCAAGTTCTACCCCTGGCCTAGTAAGCCACTTAGTTTTGTACTGCTGCCCTGAACTGCAGCTGGAGGTCCCAAGTGCTGCACTCGATCTGCAGGATTCTGTTGGAGCTGATCCTCCAAGCAAATACTTTTGAGTGAACTGCAAGTTGAGACATGGTGCCGAACAACAAGATGATTAGGTCCAAGGAGGAAGACCAAAGGTGGTTCTCCTTATCAGACCATCCTAGCATCCAAGGTAAGTAAGTGCCTGACCTGGATCTCTTCAACTAGTTTAGCTCTGCTTAGCTATAGACTAAGCTATATCATGGCTCCCAAATTAGAATCTTTTGATAAGGTAATTACAATGAACTGGTTAATGATTTTTTTACAGGCCATTACGAAAATGTTCTGAGACTGCCTCAAGATAAACAAGGATTCCAGTTGGCAAAACCATCAAAGCTACAATGAAGCAAGATTTAGAAAGGTGCTGCAGTGCATGGAAAAAATCTAGGGCTTCTTAGCTTTCCTTGGTTTAAATACTAATGTTGCACAGGCTATTTTAGGAGGGAGAGAGAAGTGGGAAATGCAAAACCTAGATCCCTCTCTGGACTCCCAGGATGTGTTGAAAATTGTCACTTCTCCCAGGTGTAAGGAAGATGATGAGCTTTAAAAAGATGATGAGCTTTATAAATTCAGACCTGTATCTCCTCTAAAAGCAGAAGTGCTCCGTCCTATACTCTTCACTCTAAGTCAACCTGCATATCTTAAACAGCAGTAGCAACAGGAGCTTGCCTAAGCCTCATAGCGCTGCTGAAATCCTATTAGCAAAGAAAGATCTAAAGGAAACCTTTTATTGTCGTCTCCTAGAAATAGTAAGGTATTGTTTATGTTCCTTTGTGTCACGTGTAAGGCTTGCACAAGCTAGTCCTGTAGTATGCAGTATCTATGTAGTCAGTGCTTTATGGTTAGGCTGGGAGAGCCAAGAAAAGCAACACAAAGTTTATCATACAACTTTATCAAAGTAACACAGAGATGCTATCTTTTACTGAGACCAAATATTTAATGAAAACATTGTGATTCAATTATATCCGCTAATTTTTTTAAGTAGCAACTAGTTCCTTGCTGCGACAGCCCAGTGCAGCTCAAGGTCAACTGAAACAGAGTTTTGAGTCACTTCCCACATTTACCAGACTGAACAACAGCAGCTAATCAGGTAACTTGATGAGATCACAGTCCTTTTCTAACAAGCATTTTTGTACTCCTTCCAAAGGCATCAAATTAAACCAAAGCTTCAAAAAAATCACTCAATCCTAATCTGACCCTCTTGAAAAACCAACCAACCAACCCACCCCACCTCAAAACCCAAAAAACTTCTGAATCTCTCTACTTGATTCCCACACACTATTTCTACTTGGGAGAAATTAGATGTGCTGTTTGCTGAACAGGAACTACGGACATATAAACAACACTGCAGAGAAAAGGGGATTCTTTGTCCACAGGGATGTCACCTGTCACCCTGAGCCATTCCAGTGGGGAAGACTGGTTGGCCAATCAAGATACAATGGGTGTGTGACAGCTCATGTTTGAGTTTCACTGCATTGCTGCAATGTAATGTGCCCAGTTCAAGCACCATGAGGCAGAACAAAAGGTTGCTCCTGGTCATTTCTGACTGGGAGGAATCTGGATCCATCCAGCATGTAACCTAGCTCAAGCTTCTTGTTCTTTCAACACAGCCATCCAGCTTCTGCAGATATCTGATGATTTAAGCAGCCTAATATGGAAAAAGCAAGCAGCAAGTGCCCATCCATGTGCTGTCCTGTCACCCTTGTGCTAGGAGTAAGCAGAAGGTCTGCAAAAGTAAATGGAGCAAGTATCTGCCTCTTCCTTTCAGCTAGCCACTCGTTCTTGAAAAGTCTGGAACCAAAAAAAAATGCTGACATATATAACTGAAGCTGAGTCAGAGACAAGAGTCTAAGCCTGCACAAAACTGCTCTAACAGATCAGAAGTGTAGAAGAGGAATGAAACTGGCCTTTCAGTGGCTGGTAATTCACTAAATCACTAGGAGAGTGCTGTTCATTTTCATATCCTGCAGATGCAGGTCTGCTCTGCAGAAGGGGCTAGATCCCCAGCTGGGAGTCACCTAGATAAGAACATTTTCCCTTTCTTTCCCTTTCCTCTGGGGAACTTGCAAGAATTTTGATCCTCCTACCAAATAGAATTTTTCAGTGCATTGGCTGTTTCCCCACTGTCATCCAAATGTAGTTTCTGCACCTTCAGGGTCCTTAGAGGAGCAAAGGTCTAGGAAGCATGTTTGCATTGCTGCGTACTGAAGCTCCTCCTGCTTACCCTGACAGCAGGAAAAGGTTGGTACTGCCATTTAGAGGGAGGCTGAAGCTGTACTGCAAAGCCACGAAGCAACTGCTGCTGTTTATCCATATTTAAGACATATTTAAAATGGACTTTATTCTATCTTAATGAGCAGGAAAGACTGTCATTCAGACTCAGTAACAGCCATCATCAAAAGGGAAAAAATCAAGTCCCATCAGTCAGAAAAGGACAAGAACTACCTTGAAGAGGGATGCAATATACTTACTTGAGATGGTAGAAGATCTGGCATTTATTTGCAGGGGGCCTCTGTACTTTTTCAGGCCCCTCCGTAAGATCCTTTCCACTCTTTCCCGCAAGGCTTCTCTAGAATCCGTGGAGGAAAACCAGAATGTGAGCAAAGCCTCTGCCATCACACCATCAGCATCTGGGCTACAAACCAATGAAACAGTCTGGTTACCTTCAGCCCATTTCTGCATTTCTTATGTTTTATCTTAGCTCCTCTAGCACCGGCGACATAACAGAAAGGATTAGATACATTTTGGAATGTTTTATACATTTTTGGGAGATTGAATTGCCAAAAGAAATCCAAGCAAATGCTGAATGGTCAAATGCATTTTATGCTAGAAGACAGCATGATACCTTCTGTAAAAATGGCCAGACCAATGTTATAATGGAGTCTAAAAAGCAATCGTTGACTACGTGCTTGGGAGCAGGAAGGAATGAACTGATTTGATTGCAATGAAAAACTGGATACACAGCACTTCAGAAACATCAGGTAGATGGCAAATGATACCTTGACAGACCATTCCAGGGTCCTGTATGTACACAGAATAAAAATTTCCAATCATTATCAAAAAAGTACTTGAGTAAAGGGGAGAGACCACACAACCCAATCCCACCACAGTAACCACTTGGCCAAATGTGATTAATAACCTCGTGTTATGCGACAATAAATGAGACTCAGCAGCATACCCACCCTCTACTTCACACAGTCCAAGAGATGGACCACAAAAGGGGCCTTTAACATCTCACTGAAAAGTACAAGTGGCACCCACACTGGGACATACAATTCCACAGTTTTGATGAAATATCAGAGGAAAGAAAAGGTAGAAAAATCTTCTAACAGACTAAATTCACCCAGTAGTAGCATCTATTTTTCCTAAAAGCATCATGTACTGCAAGAGACTGAATGCTGGACTAGAAACACCAAAGTGTCTGATCTGGCATAGTAAATCTTGCTCTGTGCTTGCAGGTGGCAAGGTCACAAGACATTTTCCTTGGTCATTACACTGGGAAGATAAGAGCATGCAGGGAGAACCTTCTCATCCTACCCAAGCCAAGAAGCAAGAACACAACCCACAACAGGTGGAATCACCTGTTACTTCATACAGGGGGTAAGCGGAAAGGAAAGGAAAGGAAAGGAAAGGAAAGGAAAGGAAAGGAAAGGAAAGGCACACAAGAAAATGAACTAAGACGTTCCTGCTGTCACCAATGAAGGGCAAACAAAAGGCCATGTGTTATGAACACACCAAGGCATGCTGAGTGTTTTGTAGCTGAGCAGAAAGACATGCTCCTTGCCTTAAGGATCTCATAACTGAGTAGCTATAAGTGAACTTTTAAACAGGCTGGGTTTTTTTTCCCCTTTGTGCCAATTTCAGCATGATTGCCACTCCATTTATTTTCCAGATACTATCTGATCCAACTGTGGGTGTTGCTCTGCATTTCTGAGGTGTTCCCTCACCTCTCCCCCCACTCCTCTTCCTGTGCTGTGCCACACTGGAATTACTGTCTCAACTCTTGCAAGCACACCACACCTCTCGAAACCCTCAGGTAAGTACAGCCCTCCTTGAATCACTTACTATACATACAAAGGTCCAGAGCCAAAGACACCTAAGTCAAGATTTGTTTTGTCTTTGTGAGCAGTGGGCATTATTACTAATGCATTGTTTACACCCAGCCAAAAAAGATGCAGAGTGTTTTCCAAGCAAATTCACAACAGTGACCCTTCTGAAAGGGGCTTGCAATCTGAGCACTTAACAGGGCATAAAATTTGCGTATTTGGAAAAGCAAACAAGCTTTGGCGCATACAAGTCTTGCATCCAGCACAGCAAACATCACAGCAAATACCTCAGTCTGTCCTTGGGAACAGAATGTAATGAAAAATACAACTTCTCCCTACAGATTGGCCTCTCGGATACTTAAATCGCCTTGTCTACTTTACACTAGTAGTACACTAGTAGTACACTACATAACACTAGTCAGTACTGAAAAATATTCCTCAAGCTGCATTGAAAGAGTGACTTGTGTGTAACTGGGGATTAACATAAGGTAGAGCAGAAGGCATGATGTCACAAACCATAAAAGAACAAGGAGATATGCATTCACAAGAGTAGGATCTCGAGGCTGCTATCATTAGTCTGGCAGCTTTAGCTGATATTAAGACATTCAAGGTTTACTTACAAAGCAATGGACACTGTCACTCATGAACAAGACCTTAGTATTACAACAGACAGCTCCCTAAAAAGGTCATTTTCAGCACTCAGCAGTGGTCAAAAAAATCTAATCAAACATTAGGTATTATTGGCAAAAGAACAGAGGATAAAAGAGGAAAAAAATCCCATTGCTCAATGATAATCCCAACCACAGGTCTCACCCCTTCATCTCAAAAAGCAGGGACAGCAGACCTGAAAGAGATTTGGAGCAGGGTGACAAGGTGACAAGTAACAGCTCCTGCAAAGAATGGCTGAGCAGGCCGGGATTTTCAGCTGAAAAAAAGAGAAGAGCTCATGGGATACAGGAGAGAAAAGGGATATGATGGGAGTGTCCGATACCACTAATTGCATGGAGAGGAGGGACAGAGATAAGCTTTTCATCACCTCTTCCAGCACAAGAACTAAGGGCCATTGAATGATCCAGAGAAGGTGGCTCTTCACAAGCAACTCCTTACTGGAGGATTGAGGTGCACAAATGTCCAGGGGAGACTGGACAAGTCCTTGGAAAATAACTCCACTGGGGGCTGCTAAACAAACCCCTGCAGGAAGTCCCAAGAAGTAAATAGCTGGAGGTAGGGAGCATACCAAGAAGCAGTTACCATACGTGTCTGTCATGCTGCCAGTGTTCCCTGGGCACCTACTTGTGCCAGCTCTTTGAGAAATGAAAAGTGGAACCTTCTGAACCAGCTCAGTCATGCTTGGGTTTTACTTGACAAGCCCAGCACAGTAGCAATACTAGAAGCAAAATGACATCTGCATTACAGTGAAGGAAATAGTTTTGCAAATGCTTTTTTAAAATTATTTTTAGATAGCTCAAGTTATATCTGCTTTATTAGCTAAAGCTTCCTCGAGATCTGAACACAAACTTGAACAGAATTTGGACTGACTGAAGTTTATCTTTGGCATCAAGATCCAAAGGAAGGCATAGTTCAGAATAAGATTATGCTCAGTGGGATTATGCTCCAGTCTTACATAAAACACACTTTTCTGAATCAGATCAAATGGTTCTCTGACTGGGCTTGGTGTACATTTCATTTTATCTCAGCTGGGTGCATTTATTATAATCTCACATACCTCACTCTGATTAAGCGTGAACGGATGTATTTTTTCCTTAAAATGGAATTGTAAAATGTCTTGTCGATCTGTTGAAAAAAGAAAAATATAAGATAACAACAAAAAAGGAAGGAAGCAGACATATTGCTGGAAGGAGCATTCAGAAAACAGCATTCGGTTACAAACTCACAGTTTACAAAGCAAAGAAACATAATCCAGTGCAGCCTCTAGATAACATTTGCCACAGACCTTTCCTAACCATTTCCCCACCCAGAGAAAGCTGGCCTGCAGAAAGGATGCAGCATGCTGAGCTCTGCACTGAGCCTGTCTTTTAGGGGCCCTTTCTGACACAGCACTTACCCTTGGTCCTATAGAAATGTATAGCCATACTACTAGTGATCTCAAACTATACCTCCCAAAACCCCTTCTGATTTGCCTCACGCTAGGGAGAAATTGTCAAGCAATTCTCATCAGAAATTGGAAATCTAGGACTCATAAGGAATCAATCCCCAAATGCCATCTTGGCTGGTGTCTGCTTAACCACATCCTGCTTGAGGCTGAACGTTGCCTCAGGATTGCGTGATCAGTCTGAGAGCAGGCGGTGTGATATAACACGGCACGAAATTCTGCCAGGAATGGCTCAGGGTCACTGAACGATTGAGAAACAGCAAAGTCACTCATGAGTTATGGAGTTCCTCCTATAGGCAAGATCTAGTAAATCAAATATATCCTGTAAACATCAAAAGTATTGCAGAAAAAAAAAACTATGTAGAAATGCTTTACAAAATCATGCAAGTTATCTCTTTTTTTTGTAGTTTCTTTAGCTTGTAGAGGCTGGCTGTTTTAGCCAAGTCTCCAGATCTTCTCTTGTCCAAAGGAAAGAAAAATGTAATGGTTCTCAAACTCCTATTATATTGAAATCCTTCTGACACAGAAACAAGCATGTAAGCATGAAATCTGGGGCCAGTTCCTCCTAAAGAACACAAAGTCCATCTTTTCAGCCTTGGCTGTCACGAGATAAAACCTCATGTCATTACACAGTGATGCTGTGTGTCCCAGTCCTTCCTGGGAGAATGATCTACACTCATTTTAAGCATTTTGCTTTGATTACAGCCACTCCAAAGCTGTCATGACCAGATCCCTTCAATCCACCACTCATTAAGTGCATCTCACGTGTTTTCCTGGCCCCTGTCTAGCAAGTGCTCCATGGTGACAGCTGGTGCTGCAGGCAAGGTCTATAAGCATCCTTAACCAAGTGCCAATCCTGCTCCTTTCAAGACAGCAGCGGTTTCCTGACAGCCTTTATTTTAGCATTTATACAAACAAGATTTTAATTAAGTTAAGGTTTGCTGGCTTGTTTAGCTTAATGTCACCTGGCATTTCCTCAATTTAATTTCACATCCTCTCTCCTTTTTACAAAACTTCTCTTAATGCAGTATAATTTAAGACAAACTGGACTTTGCTCCTGAACACTGGTCCATCTATGCCAGTACAGCAGCTCATAGTGGCTAGTACCAACGGTGCAATAAGAGGGCAAAACATTCCCACCTGTACAAATGCAGCCACAAAGGAAATTTCTCCTTGTTCCTTGCAGCCAGAAGCTGCTTTACACCTTGATGAAGGAGACTTGTTTTCCTATCCTGGGTAACTCCAGATCTCACCATTCTTTTCTCATGTCGCACTCCTGAGGACTCTCAGCAATCTACTAAAATTTTCATGATTTCAGAGTGACCCAATACACCCTGACTCCCCAGGACTCAGAAAACCCCTAAGTTCTCAAAGTAGGTCACATGCAACAGGATTCCCATTGCTGCAGTGCAGACAGGGCTGACGTGAGCTGGGCTTGCCCAGATGTGTAGCTGGATCTGGAAGTGACCCAGCAAGGTTGGCTGTGTCAGCCCTGGCTTTCTCCCACCACACACACTGCTTGAGACTGCATGCAGGGTAACAGGATTTGCCAAAGAGGTTATATTAAATCTAGTTTGACAGAACTTTCCTCTGGAATATTTGCTGAACCCACTGAATTACTCTCATGGGATGTTCAAAAGCATTCAGTAGGTTTGGGAGCACAAATCCTCTTGTTGCTCAATTCAATTGCTCTTTTGCTTGCTGTCACTTTTGTCCTTCAAGTGCTATCCTCATAATACATTCTTCCTCTTGCCTCACTAGCTCTTTAGGATGTAAAGCCCATTAGTGATTTTTAAAGCTTTCTGACCATAAATATTAATTGGAACATATCACCTGGTACAGTGATTCCAGTTTTGTGGCAGTCATGCAACATGAATTACTACTAACCAGCTGTGTCAATTCTGTATCTAGCACACGACTCACTGGCCAGTTTGTAGCCAATTTGCAGCTCAACCTGCTAGCCATAAGGCAAATCTAGCAGCAGCTTCCTTGAGAACTTGACATATCTTCTGGCTGGGTTTCAACTGAGGGGTTAGTTGGGACCCTACCAGAGATCAGAGGGAGAGAGGGCAGAAGAGGAAGACAGACAGGGACAGGAAAAACTGAGCCTGGCACCGTCCCAGGCCAGGATATGGACATCACACTGCCCTTAGAAACAGAGATACCAATTACTCACAGCAGCAACAGCCCTACAGCCACAGTGCTTGCCCGAGGTGAAGCAAATGGACATGAAGGAGTGCAAGAGTCATGATCCACAGGCCTCCAGCAAACCAGAAGATCAGAAACTTTCCCATCAGAAAGTTTCACGTACACAAAAGCGGCATCTGTCACGGCAGGCGAGAGCAGCGTGATCCCATCCGTCTGCAAACGGTGCCGCAAAATCTTCACAGGCTTTAAGTGAACTGGACTGCTAAAGCTGGGAGGTCAATAAGCACTATCTGACTCTGCACTAAAATCAGCTCAGTCGAATGGTTCCTGGAGTTGACTGTGAAAGTGAAATAACTGACCTGATACAGTAGTTCCTAAAAAGATTGGTCTTTCGAATAAAAGAAATTAGGAGGGCTAATACATGGGATAACGTCAGGATTTAAAGTACCGTGCTCATGCCTAGTGCAGCCAATTTCAAAGGCATGCAATGGCACGAGTTTCATTATAGCCATGTAATAGTGACAGCTGGAATTAAGGTCACCTAAGCATTCCCATTCCTACTCCCTGCTTTCAATTGTCTATAATGACCTTCCTAAAACTTTCACACCGCCATTGAAATTTTGCCTGTTCAGGGAGGACATTTTCTATCTTTTAGAGAGAAAATCAAGTTGGAGAGAAAAGAATCTTGGCCAATATCCAGAGAAGGGCTTTTGTGTTATTTT
>JANHGN010004609.1:14287-44683 GCA_024605025.1 Megaceryle maxima
AGTGGGGGGAAAAAAATCTTGGCCAATATCCCGGGAAGGGCTTTTTTGTTTTTTTTTTGGTTTGGTTTGGGCCCCCCCCCCCCCCCCCCAAAAGTATGCTTTTCCTAGGAAAATGACTCTGCACCCGCTGGTTTTTTTAAGCACTACTTAGAGGTAAGGAGCTGTAATACAGGACCAAACAGCTTTTAGGAAAAGAATAGTTTCAAGAAATCTAAGGAAGATCAGGGGTGATGTATTAAGGTTACAAGTGCCCAAATACCATCAGCCACTTAAGTTCAGTACTGAATTTGGATTCTTCCTTTCGACAACACCATGTTCTAAACAACCACTCTCTTGACCAGCCAGATTTTGATCTCAGTGACACCAGTTCACATCTTGAATCACTTCATTGAATTAATTACCTGTAAACAATGCAGTAATTCTGGATTGTGGGACTATAATTAAGATAAAATTCTACCCTTAATCACACACACACTATCAATAACTGCCCTTTATTTAATTTTGAATTCCTTTTCACAGCTCAGGTTCACATCCATTTTCCTTGGACACATTTTACAGCTTTCCTTGCCACACACTGGATCTGAATTAGAGTTCCTTATTTTGGGGGTGTAGGGGGGGTGGGTGTTGCTTTATGATTTTTCTGGATTTGTATGTGCTCATTAGACTTTCTGCCTTGATGAACCAAGGAAAAAAAATGACAAAGGAAAATCAGTTTGCTTATTACTTGAGAAAATTAACATTGTATTAACAAGTCAAAGAATCAATGAAGTTGACAGATCGTTGAATTTAAGTTAGAGAATAAGTTAGCTACTAGGCCCATTGTTGACAGCTAACCATTTCATTCTGGAAATAGGTAGAGCACAGTGACAGTCTGAGATCCTACAGGTAAGGAAAAACACTAAGATCCAGCTTCTTGCACTACACACTGCATCAGCTCTCACTTGCATCTGAAAGTACTTTGTATTTGCTTTAACATATTTTTCATTCCTGCAGTGCTGTGGCATGTGGAAATAGGAAAAACTGGGAACAAAAGTTAAAGCAAGAAAGTCTCTCAGTTTTTAAAGCAATGCAGTGGTGATTTTCTTCTTCTGATTCAATAGGAATTTCTGAAAAAAGTAAAAAAGCATCACAATTGAGATCCAAGTGCTTTCTGTGAGCTGTTTCCTCTCTCGGTGGCCGGCATTTCACCTGCCTATCTACATACTGATGTCGAGAGTGCTGCCAACCTCCAACTCCAGAGTTAAATAAACAAGTCACCACAACGTCATCTTGGCCACTGTTAACATTTCCACGTTCCCCGCGTGGCTGTATTCCCGTGGAAAGCCCCGGTCACCCATAGAGGGCAGCCTTATTGTACCGTGCTTGTCCCAGGACAGCGCTTCCCATTTGTGAGAACCATTCCATTCCCATGAAGTATTTAAAGCAGAAGTTGTCAAAAGTTCTGAATTTATGTTAGGATATTTTTTTTTTTCCTCAAAATGCTCCATAATCTTAAAGATCTTTTTTACATAAATTAATTTGTTGGTTGGGGTTTTTTTTTTTTGTTTTTCATTTCACAACATTATTTTGCAGAACATGAAAAAAGGGAGAGTATTATTAAAAAGTATCTAAAAACATCCTTTGAAAAGCTTAATTTTCCTGGCACTTCTAAATAAAATTGCCTTCAGTGAAGAACAAGAAAAACTCAATAAAACTTCTGCTCTTCTCACCTTATATCAGTAACTAAGCAAGTACTTGAGGGAGCACATACAGAGCCTAGGAATGCTTGGATTTAAATAAGGACTGAGGTTTTACATTTTGGGATCTGTGTCTAGAAACACTACCAAATCCCTTTTGAAACTTATTACAACCAGGAATATTCTTAGTCAGCTGAGTCTGGGTGCTGCAAGACTCTGAAAAGTCCTTGGAAAGACGATAGCTGTAGTTACCGTAATTTCTCTTTCTGTGATCTGTCCAATTCATCTTCAATTTTATTTTGTATCAGGGGCTGAGAGGAGGAAAGAAGTGTTTTATGGGGGTTGTGGGGCAACATCACACGTACAGCAAATGAAACTACATGATACTTGTAGATACTTCACTTTTCAACTTGCTGTAAAGAGGAGAGTCATGTTAACCTCCCCTGAACCCAGCACACCCCCTTTTCTCAGGGCATGTTCAGTTATCTCCTCTAAATTGGTTCGCACAGGGTGGTCTCCCAGAGCAGAGAGTCTTTAGAAGTTTTTCAAAATCCTGCTGCTTTGGGGATCTGCTCCTACTGCATTAACCTCCCAACCTGCACGGCACCGATCGAGCGAGGCACAGCTTCTCAGCTTTCCCTGAGCACCCACAGGAAGGTGTGACAAACCCACTTCGTGTACAGTTTCAGCCAGCTTTGCAGCGAGCTCTTGGCTCTGAAGAGATTTATATTTCACTTTCCCCTCTCTCCCAAACACACACACACTTCTGCTCCTCAAGGAGACTTGAGTCACGTCTGACCCTAAAAAGGCCAAGCATCATAAACCAGCAGGCTCATCTACTCACTCACTGCTGCCAGTCTTTTCAGTTAGGCTTCTTTTGAGCTCAGCTCAGAAGGAAACCGTGGCCAGTACTTCAGGCTTTGCCCCTGCAGATGTGACAGTAAGCTGTTCACAACTCTGATGATACCAGGTACTTCCTCATACTGGGATGACTGCAAGCTTATCACTGGGTGCACAGCAAAGAGTCTTTCAGTTACAAGCATCCTGTTGAAAGCTAACCCTTCCACCAAACAAGGCTTTCAGATGTTAAAGCTCTGCTTTCCATGGAAGCGTGTCTATGTGAGAGTTAAGAGGGAACAAACACAAAGCAACCCAACTACTGTGATAAGGGTGAATAAAACCTCAATGTGCCAAAGGAACTAAGCAGGCCCTTTCCTAATTACCCATAGGCACTCCAAAAAGTCTTTCCTGTCTCTGAGGATCTCTTCTCAGGTGCTGAAGTGGCTTTATGGATTTGGCCTTTCAACTCTCTAGCTCAGTTCCCTGTCTGCACAGAGGACATCAGTGACTAGTGGCTGGGAACCTTCAGGGTGCTTTGGTCATAAATGAATTGTGCTGAAGCAACTGAGAATCTGCACTGCTGAGGATGTAGAGGACAAAGTGAGCTCCCATTGCACCCCACTGGTGTCATTTGTGGTGGTAGCCCAGAGGGCAGCTAAGCAGAGGCATTGGATTCAGCTCACCAGCCCTGTTTGTGAGCCACAAAGCAGCAGGGACCATGCAGAGCTGCAGAGAACTATAGAGTACCAAATGCTGCACTTGACAGTGGGATCCTCACTCACCTTAGCAGCACAAAGAACAGGACGAGGGAAGGGAGGTGCATGGCACCTGCTGCTCCTCTGCTTCTCCCCCTCGTAGTGAGAGAAGTGTGTTAACAGCATCTGACATCACCATCTCCAAAGGGAAACAACTGCCTCCTTCCTTACCAGCTCCAGCGTCAGGACTCACCAGTGAGTCCTCAAACAGACCAAGAACAGACAGAGTCATCAGAACTGCTCTGCAGCGTTTTCCTGCGGTATCACAAGTGCCTCTGCAATACCCAGTAGAGACACTGTTTCTAAACTAAGCCCACACTAAGTCAAACCTATCAGATGGCTCAAACTTCAAGAACTGGGTTCATTAAAAACTTTCCCCAACGCCCGTACTTAAGGACACAGAAGATTCTCTTATCAGCTGAAGTCACCAAAGCAAGATGTCTGCTCCTGAGATGTCCTGACATGCAATACTGAGTCCCGAGGCAAGAGATACGTGATGAAATTCCATTACTTCAGTAGAAATATTGGGATAGGCAGTAGTTTCCCGGGAGAAGTATCCAGGTAGAGAATCATAAAATGGTTTGGGTTGGAAGGGACCTTTAAGATCCTATAGTATCCTCTTAATACAATCCCCAAACACTCTGCCCAGATCCAGCCAGTTCTGTGTTGGTTTCAGATGGTGGTACAATGGGGGAGAGCCCAGATGCCTTGAGGATGAGGAGATGACAGGGGAAATCTACGCCAGTCCATTCCATGACTTGAGGCATTCAGAGAGAAAACAAACACCTCACCTCTCCCCCAGCCACCCAATTAGCTGAGGAGGGAGCCATGCTACACTCATACCTGAGCAGCATCCATCCACCCAGCCCACGGCCTGGGTTACCTTCACATGGGAGCAGGAGAGAGTAGGGGACAATGGACAGGGCACAGCCCCTGAAGCAGGGGGTTGCACAGACACATGGACTGGAGCAGGCAAGAAGCAGCCCGACAGCAGGGCTGGGAACAGCTCTGGCTGGAGGAGGAGGAGGCAGGGAGATACTAGGTGCCTGGGAAAGGAGGAGGAGGGCATAGGCTGTCCTCAAAGAGGGGAAAGCCCACAGCATCTAGAAGAAAGCATAAGAAAGTTATTGTAGTGGTAAAAAGGATGGACCTGTACATTTGCAAGTCACTGGTGGGCAGGGTAAAGGCTGTTGTCCATTTCTGTTGGCCAACCAGCCATGTACTGAAGGGGTCACATGCTGTGGCTGCTTGGTACCCATTACTCTCCCACAGCTAGACACTTACCAGCCTTCAGCTGAGCCAATTCTCATTAAGATGGGCTTGATGAAGTACTCATTTCAAGCTCTCCTGAATGTACATCTCCTTCCCTTGGGGTCAAAGTTGACTTTCCACACTGGACACAAAGCCCTTCCATGCTCCTCCCTGCACAGAGGACAGCTAGTGCTGCTGCCCAGGGTAGATAATTTGGATAGTGCCAGTCACCCAGGTCTATCTAGAGCTGGCTGTCTCAGCTCCCTCCACACCTCAGGATGGCAGGGGGGCCGAACAAAAAAGCTTAAATCGGGGCCTGTGAAATCTCACCTGAGATCCTGTTCGTCAGAGCGTTGTTAGGGCCTCCAAGCTATTCTTGGGAAATCCAAACAAATTAATACACTTTGTGGGAGAAGAAAAAAACAAACACAAAAGAAAACAAGTGTGATTCGGGACTCAGAGAAAACCAGTAGGTAAAAGTTGTGCAGATCAGCAAAGCATTAAGTGAACCCTCTATAACATAGAGGCTCCTGGGGGAGGGAGACATTAAGACTGTAACTGTTCCCTTTTCATCCAGTGCAAGAAGGCACAGTCTGGCACAGTGCAGTTTAGCTTGGCAAGTGAAGAACATCTTGTCCAGCTAGAAAAACGAGGAGGCTCTGGTGAGCTGGAACATCTTTTTCCACAGTGGCATTCAGTCAGGTCTGCTTTTTCAAGAGAGCACAAAGGGAACCCTCACAGCCATTTGCAGGAAGCCAGGCAGAAGCAAGGACCTTTCATCATGTGTTCCTCAGCTCTCCCAGCTCCACCCCACAAGACATTTTCCAGACTTTCCAGTCAGCCCTGAGATGTTGATGGGTGCACCAGCTTCATCAGCTCTCTGGCATGATCTCCTTGCATTCCCTCCCACCTTCAATGAGATAAGAGAGTCGGGAATGTCGTCCACACAATGGGTGTTACTACTCAAGTCTGGAAAATAAAGCAAACATCAGGACGTTTGCTACCAGTCCCAAGGAGAGCATGGGATGACTTCCCTATGGGACCAAAACCATGTTTCCTGGTGAAACATCAACTTTAAAAAGAGCTCTTTTCAGGGTTGTTCTGGGGACAAATGAAGGAGGCTTCATCAGGGAAGGATCAGAGAAGGGAGCACTTGGCAGGGAGTTGCACTAACTCGGGTAATTTGTATGGTTCTGATTATCAGAGATGATTCACTTCTGTTCACTTTGCAGCAAGTATTGTGAAAGGCATTGCATTTATCTGCATTGACTCACTGTTTCACAACAGGAGCTTAAGGTATCGTTACTACTATGACAATGAGAAGGCTTGGACATCCAAAATCCTGACACCAGCTGGAGAAAGACTGCAAAGGACTTTGGTAAATTAAGACAAATGAGGAATTGTGATAAAAAACTCAGTTCTCTTCTCCTCTATTAAAGAGATAGTGTGAAAAACCTGAAAATAAAAATGCAGATGTTCTGAGACAGCTGTCTGTCATGAAGTCAAGAAGATATTTCTGTCTCTGGAAAGTTTGCTTTGGTTTTTATCACCACAAGCTGAGTTTTGCTTGTACAGAAGCAGACTTACAAGGAATATACTGTAATTCATTAGTGTACGGAGTCACTTTAGATAAGCTTATGGACAATTCTCAATCTCGTCCGTCTTTGTTCGATGGAACACTTGGAGGTAAAACCACAAAAAGTCCAAGTGTACGTCAGGGACCGTTTATATCAGCTGACCTAAAATTACAGCAAAGAACTTCCAAAATTTAGAGAGGTAGGTAGAAGTTAATGGCTGAATTAAAGACAGCTCTTCAGAAGAGTCTCAGGAATGAAGGAAAGGCAACACAAGTTCTCCGTATGTTTGTTATGGTGTTACTTACGAGGCACAATTATCATGCTCTAAAATAATGGTTCTCACTGCTCAACCAGTACTGGTATTTACTGTCACTATTGTCAGAAGTGTTCAACACCCATAGAAGAGACAGGGTTTCTAAAGCATTGGCTTTCATTCAAGCATCTAAATTAGTAGCCATGTTCAGAGGAAATCTGAGTGCATTGGACACAGTCTAAAAGAACTGCTTAGCTAAAAGAGGTGTTGCTTTGCCAAAAGAGCCACATTTTTTAAAAATGAAGAGGTAATAGAGTGGGAGACACAGATACAACTGTACTCAGTGAGGTATTATTCCTCAGACTTCTCCCCAGCCCTTGCCTTCCCCCTGCCTCAGAAATACACGATGTCTTCTCAGTCAGGAAGAACCTTCCCTCTCCAAGGTCCGATATCACAAGGTTAAAAGCCTGCAATTACTAGGTATTAGTTGTAAAGTGGTAGCACCTAAGTAAATGCAGCTTATGTAAGACTCTATACATAAAGATATACACCAGGAGCAGATCTTGGGAAATATGGTATGGTCCCCAGTGGGCAAAGAGGACAGAAGGGAAACAAGTACAGAAAAGAGGGCAACTTGGCTAGTATCTCCAAAGCCCTCAGCAGTGGAGCCAGGAAGAGAGGCTAGCACTGCCAAATCCTTATATAGCACCCTGCTTCTCCAGAACAATATTCTCCACAGCTCACATTTCCTTGTGGATGAGTGGCATGATCCTGAATTAAATGACAGCGGGGAGCAAAGCATTGATTGTCCTATTAACTGAGTATCTGTTCAAGGTTGCTAAACAGGAGGTAAGAGATACCCATCGGACCCTGATGAATGAAACACAAAAAGATACAAGTACAATCACATGCTTATTGCTGTAAAGAGCTGAACTCTGTAATTATCATCTGTGGAGAAGTGTCTCAAAGAGAAAACAAGAAAGGAAATTGCAATGTGTCTATTTATTTCCATAGCTACTCTATGACTGAGAGCCACCCAGCAGCCTTTGCTATTTGTAAGAGGGTTTCCCAACAAAACATACCAAAGATGCAGGAAAAGGGCTTGTGTACTGTTTTCTCAACACACAGCAGCAGCCTGACAGGCAGAGTTCCCCACCCCATAAAGGAGAGGGTGTAAAAGCATGTTTTCCTCACAGACAGTGGGGCATAAATCACAAAGCCAGGCTCAAAGCAGGGAAAGAGAAGACACAACAAATGATTAGTGATACAGAGAGAAGCTGAGGTTACTGTCAATATCTGCTTTGCCACTGCAGGACCAAAGAGAGGTGACATGCTAGAATGGGGAGACTGGCAAGTGCCTGGTCTGCCAGGTATCATCATGACTCTGATGGTGTCCACTTTCCACGTCTGCTAACCACGGGGGCTCAGGATACACCAGACACCTGTGGTCTAAGCGCGTGCCGTTCACATCAGTGACTTGTATTATCACACAGTCCTTAGTAATGGAAAGGCACAATGGTCCAAACTTACCAGTCTCTCAACCCTCTCGCTCAAGTCTCTAAACCTTCCTGAGGACTGTCTGGATAATTCGTTACTGTACCGGATGTTGGTGATTTTTACGTTGCCACTGTAATAGAACAGCTTCTGATCTGCAAGGGAAAGAAGAGGGACAGGCAATACTCAAAGCACCAAGATGAATGAACTTTAGAGAAACACCTGGGGCCAACTGATATCCAGATATCTAGGGAGTGGATGAGCCTTCACCTGCATCCAAGCTATTCAAATACAGCTTCCAAAAGCTAGGAGCCCAGGAATGAGAACTCAGCTGAGTTAGGTGACCTAAGCCAAGTAGTGACGTTTCCCCAAGTTATGTCTGTGGCCACCCAACAGCACTTTGGGCTCACACAGGACCACAAGCTGCATCTTGATCGGTGCCTTCCTTCCTGGCCTGTATGCCCACTCAAGGCCAGGCTCTAGCAGGTGACTGCTGGTGATCCTGGCAAGGGAACAGAGAAACACCACAGGCAGAGGCAAGTGGAAGGCTCTGTTTATTACTCCTGTAAGGGAGACCAGAAGACTTGTGTGTTGACCTCATCACAGAGGTAGATCATGAGGAAGATGTGAAAGGAGTGAAAGCAAGTGAAAGCCAACAGAAACCACAGCCCTAAACCACTGTCCTGGTTTGAGTTCCTAAGAGATCTGCAAAGATGCTAATTGAGGAAGGACAGAGAGCTCTAGAGAAGTTGGTGTTTTTTCCCCAAATGACCTTCAGACAGACTAATGAAAAGCAAAATCCCAGCACTGTGTGGCACGATAAGCACAAAGGAAATGCACTAAACACAGCAACAATGATATGTTATGCAAAACTTACCATATGCCAGAAAATAAACTAGGAGACCAATGGTGATAGCTGCTGCCACTGTTGTTCCAATAACAATTACAGCAATTTTCCAGGGCTCAATATGTCTTATTTTGATGGCTGGCTGATGAATTCTGGGGATAAATAAGAAGAACAAAAGAAGATTAGTAAGAGATCCTTTTCTGTTTAAAAATTCCCAGAAATGAAGCTAAAGTTTTCTCCCCCAACATCAGCTGATTTTGCCCAGCAGTATTAACTGACTTCTCACCCAACACCCTTGATAACGAAACCATGACTCAAGACAATTTTGAAATTGATGTTGGGATATGCAAGAAGTCTCAGAACACAGAAATGGTTTGAGGGTTTGGATTTATTTATTTTTTTCATTATTAGGGCTAAATGAAATATTACTAAAACTAAACACTAAAGAGTTTCTTATGTCACCGTGACTAGAAATTTGCAACAATAAAACTTATTTCTCATCTAGGTGAAATGTCTTACAGCAATGTAAGCAGCTTTCGATTGGTTAAACAGATCAGTTATCACAGACACACCTTGGTCCCAAAACTGCTTTGTGTAATAAAATTGGTAAAAAGCATCCTGTGCTTTGTATAGTACATATCTCTACATTGCCAAGCTGCTCGGTCCATCTGAGCCTGCAAAGCAAGGCTGGACAAGAAAGGGAAAGATTTCAGAGGGCCAGCCGGTGCTTCCTGTTTTACTCAGACAATCTAAAAGCAAAAGGCAATCTGTGCTTTAAGCAGTGCTTGCTGAAGTGATGGAATGACACAGAGGGCAAGGATGTGTGAGTGGACCAGGGAACATCTGTAGGAAGCCTCACCAGGTACTTCTCTCTGTCATGCTCTTAATTACACAGGTGCTAATCCAAATTAACGCAAGGAAAGTCAACAGTCAGTAGGTCAGGATAGTCGGACAAAAAAGCTGCCTGAAAAAGGTTACTTACAGCAATTCTGCCTTTGGCTAGGAACTCAAAGACACATAAAGATCCTTAAAGCCATTTTTCTATTATGTTATCAGCCATTACAAAAGACAGAACAGGAAGCCACAATTTTTGGCATGTAGAGCCAGTTACCTCATTCATGCAAACATGCACACCTTCGGGTTAAGGTACAGCCTCCCCTGGGATCCTCTCAGGGTATGAGGCATCTCGGTGCATTCCCCCATGCAGAACAAGGTACATCTGGCTCAGTTCTGGAACACCTGCCTCATGAGCCATATGTTTAAATATGTTAAAATAAATGGAAAATAATTGCAAGTGACCACTGGAGCTGCATGCAGGAATGAGACAGCAAGCACAGTGTATGCTGTGTATAAATATCAAAGCAGGTTCTGATATTTCATTTTAATTCCACTGTAAAGCCTTACAATTACAGCCTTATTACTTTGGCTTGGAAACCAACTGACTCAGGATAAATATCATGACAGTTGATTGAGCGGAAATGGGAATACTCATTTGTCACTCCTATTTGTTCTGACTTGTCCTGGATGACCTAGCTAGTGTTTCCTTCACTCTGATTATCCTCTAAACCAGCTATTAATTAACCTCTTATCTCATTTGGTTTGATTGAAAATGCATCTGTGAATCCAAAGCAGGGGAAAAAAAAAATAAAAAGAAAGAGGAGAGAGGGGAGAAAGAGGAGAGAGGGGAGAAAGGAAAAAGTGGAAATTAAAGAGTCCTGTTAAGTGTTTGGAGATGAGCATCTCCAAGTTTATTTCTGAGAGTACTGTATGGAAGTTGCCTTAAAACTTTAACTGGAGAAATTAAAAACACATAGGTGTAAATAGTCAGAACTCTACCTCATTAGGAAGAATATTACTAAATAGTAGCTCTTAGGTGAAACCATAATGTAAGTAGTGAATCCAGCTTTAATTTGTTATGTGAGGTTTTTTGTTGCCTTTTTTTCTACCACTCCAGCTAATAGTCCTTTGCATGGTTTATATTGCTTTGCAGATGATGCTTCAAGTGAGACTAAATTACAAGAAAAGTAAAAAAAAAAACAACTAAAAAACCACGTCCAACTTGATACAATCTACTCACATTTCTTCTTGCAGACAGTCTCATTTAAAGAGCAGTCTTGATTAAGCTGCAGGAAAGGAAAACCACTCGGAAGGTCTTTCAGCTCTAATGACCCTGGCATAGCCCCAAACCAAAATGCTGGGGTTGGGAAGCCCATTTGAAAGGCTGAATGCCACCTCTACACCACAATAGGTGAGCAAAGAGATTACTGGCTATGCTATCAATGAAAGAGCAGCTGCAGACCAGAAGTAACATGGCTGGGACACAGTTAAATATGAAATATTATGTATTGTGAAACCTTCTCAGTATTCTTCTGTACATAGTATAACATTTTTTATAACAGTCTTTACTTCTTCCAAATTCCATGTTACCATTTAGCAAATAGAAACCCCAGTCCACAGCAGTTACTCACCCATGTAATTTAACTCACACACGTGACTTTCACTTAATCCATGAACCCTGTTTGAGAGGATCACTTTAAAGAGGTGCAGAGAGGACTCAGCATCAGCTTCTAAGTTGAGTTTTCTCAGGCAAGAAGCTGTTTGATAAATACATCTTAGAAAGTCACTTAGTGGGGGGGCTATTTTGGGGCTTGAGATGTCTTTTTTTTCCTGAATAAACGTTCCCCCTTCCTTGTAAATAACAACATGAAACAGCTATTAAGGTTTACTCTCCATTGCTAATTTATTTTAAAACCAAAAATTGTTTCTAAAATCTAACCATATTTTTGAGTAAATGCCCTTGGTTAGGCTGTACACCATCTGGTGTATTTCCCATCTGGATACTTCCCATTTGAATAGATGTTCAGACCGAGCACACCGGGAGGTTTTCAAGTCCAGGATTTTAAGGACACCTCTGAGAACAAACAACAAAAATTCCTGGGCTGATACTTTTCCATTCCTATTAACTTTGAACTTCGTTGCTGCTTTGCTCGCTCTCTCCTGAGGTTCATTCCTCAAAGATCAATTATTTCATCTGACAACACGTCCCATTGGGTAAAGTTGGACAGTACTTAGAGGGACTCAATACACACAAGGGAAGTAACTATCCCAGAACTGAAACAGCTTCAATCCACATGATGACCCATCTGAGCTTGAATACTCTGCAGAGAGCTGATAAAATTTCAACAGTGGGAATTTATTTTCTCAGATCAAGAGTCAAGCAGTCCTTGCTAACTCCTTAGGATCTATCTGCTTGAAGAGGGGGAACAGGGAGCGTAACCTCGAAACGCACAGCAGGATTAGAAACACTCCAGTTGAGAAGGTCACTGAAATCCTCCAGAGCAGAAAGGGAGATTTTAAGCCTGAACCAAATACCAGCTGAAAGCCTCCCACTGACCTCAGTGGACTTTCTGTCATGGTCCCTTCTGCCTGCAGCCTATGTGGGGAGGACCCCCCCTACCATAGAGACTCTGCCCCTTCCCAGGCAGCATGCCCATGCAGAAATCTTAAATACACTGCAATCAGGGACTGGATTTCAACTCTTGGCAGAAGATTGCCAAGTCCCAGATTAAGATTTGTCCAATTAGTAAGAGGGGTGAAATATTTGCTGATGAAGAGAAACAACAAAAAGGGATATAAAATTGCCCACACTGACAAAACAATTTTACTTGGTTGTCCTCTCTGTTTCTTATAAATTCCTAGCACTGTCTTGGCTTTTTCAACTGGCATTCACTTGGCTTTTTCCTAGAAATACTCACAGAGGCATTTCCTGGGTGGTAGTAGGTGATTTGGAACCCTGCATTCTGTACTTGGGTTCCCCCCACCCCGATCATGAGCAAAGAGAAGCCTTCGTGAGCCCTCTCCTCAAGAAGCTCACACCGATAACCACAGAGGGATCCCTCCCTTATGGCTTTTATGTGGCAGACATAAGAAGGACACAGCTAATTATGTCTGTCAACTTTTAGTAACTGAGGAGTATTGGGGAGGGGAAAAAAGTCAGTCTCAAAGAAAAATTAGAAATCTTTTCTAATGCCTTAACTTGTTTGTCTTAAGGGTGCCATTCAATAAACATATCACAAACATTGCATTAAATCAGCCATGCATGCACTCGCCTCACTGCAACCTGAAACTCTTAGTTTACAGAGGAAATAAGAGTGTCTGTTGGAATTTAGATTCACTTCTTGCAAAGAAGCAGAATTAAAACTGCCTTCTATGAGTCAAACCACCAGCTTCAGAGGAAAAGCTTCAAAGGTCTTCCTCACCAGGGCAGAAAGCACACTCTGACATCCATGGGAACCCCTCCATTACCTGCAGTGAGCTTCCTATCAGGAACAGTGTCTAGCTAAGTCAGCATGCACCATGAAAGAGAAGGCAGGCTCTGCTTTGGCAGGCACGCACCGTCAGTGTCTGCTCAGGAAAGGTGCTGACAGGACGGCCAAACCCAAACCAGTCACCTAGAGATGATCTCTTGTGGGCTATTAAATGTCCTTTGTTTTTAGTCCTGTAAGAGAGGCATGCTTAGGCAGACAAATTTTCTCCACAGTTTTAGAGTTCATGTGGTACTTCTCTCTCACTAAGGTGCTGAGTAAAAAAAAAACAGATCAAAAAACCCACTGTGGTCAACCTTAACAATAATTGTAACCTATAAATACACACCTAATAGAACAGTGATGGTGCTCCAGTCTGTCTCCTGAAATAAATCTGATTACTGGTATATGAAATGTCACTGCAGAACAGCTATATTTACATCACTTCTGAGGAGTTCTGCAAGGCTGATACAGCAAGCCAGCCTTCTGTGACAGAATCTGGCCCAAAGTATCCAGTTTATCCTGTAGTTTGGAAACTTCTATTTCTGGCTATAGGTTTTTCCATATGTTATACTTTATGTATATTAAATGCTTGCTAGGCTGGCTGTATAAACAATGACATGCTGTGATCTAGCCATGTATTTTCACTGAACAGAGATGAAGAAAGGGAGAAATGCTGCTGAAATTAGAGAAGGTTCCTTAGACAGGGTTCAGCTGAGACTCTGAAACCCCAGGCAGCTCTCCAGTAGCAGAGAAACTGGACAATTCCCATGTTCAGTTCTGAAATCTGGCCCCTGTTATCACCAAATATGTCCCCAGACCACATGAAGTTTTCAGATTGTCTTTTATCAGAAGCATGTCAAATTAAATCATCCCAAGCTTTGTGTTAGCTCGACTTCAGAGTGAAAAATCTCTCTGTAACCAGAAATACAGACATGGAAGGAGCATGTGATGGAAGCAGAATGACTTGATTTTAAAAGCTTATACTTTTTTTTTTTATACATTGCAAGATCATAAAACTATTTGGGAAAAAATTAATGAAGTGAGGCATTTCTGCAGTAGTCTCTAACAGGAACAGCAGAGGTCAGAAAAGGTGCTGGGTTTACACTGGGGCCTGCTCAGTTAATGAAGACGACTGCATCTTAAGGCTCAGGAGGAGGTCTTTTGTCATTCTGGTTTTCCTGTCTAAAATGGTCAGAAATTGAGTGAATGTGGCAAGGAAATGCAAATTGTACCAATTCCACACGAGTCAAATCAGGTGTGGTGTGTCCCAGAATCAAAAGCATTTCACTATGGTTGCCTGGAACTGGGATCTGCTCTGGAGCAACCTGAGCAGAATAGGTTTCTGTTTGGTACCGTGCAGGAACCACTTCTACCTCCTGCAGTAATCAAGGTTAACTCCCACTGCTGCCAATGGGACATGAGTGTCCTTACACCAGGGCTGGTATCCATTTCCTGCTACACTCAGCAGTCTGTAATTTACATTCATTTTGCCCTGCTGCTGCATGACAAATTGGTGCAAGTGGCACCGCATCTCCACCTACATATTCACTTGTAGACTACTGTGTACAACGCCAGCTACTCTGTACCTCACCCTGCCAGGGCACAAGGTCTTCACAAGGAAGTTGTGGGTAGGACATTGTGTTTGCTTCCCAGACTGCAGGACATGGCACAACAGAGGAGGGACAAGAACAGTGTCTGCTCCACCCAGTTTTCCTTAGCAGCTTTGCTTCCTGAAGGATTTTACGGAGCACATGTTCCATCTGAGTTTGGAATGTTGTGAGAAGAGGCATTTCAGAGGTGGATAAAGCTAATACTGAAGCACCACCCTTCTAAGAGACTAAAGCACAACATGATGAGTTCAAACAGCAGAGCTTACAGCTCCATGCTCAGATCTACATCCCTGCCCAGCAAAGAACTCTGGACATTTAGCAGGCTACACTGGGTCTTAATTATGACTAGGCAGTCTCCATCCCTTCCCAAATGTGTAAATATTTATCCAACAAAGACTTCCCCTAACATCCTTTAGATTTTATAACAACATAATCAACTATTTAGACAACTAAATCCTTTCCTAACTCGGAGGCAACCAAACTGGGCATGGATGTTGTTTATCTACCCTCTAGCATACTGTTATTAAAATTATTTACAGCACTGTTGATAACAAGACATGGCAACTAGGTTTACATCTAACTGGAAAAAGGAATGGCTTTTCAATTCTGCTAGGTAGAGAACTCCCACTTAATTTGCCCTCTTCCTGTAATATGCACAAACTGGTATTCACAACAGATGGGGATTCCTTGCTCACCTGACAGAGCAGCATAGCTTTTAAGGTATGGATATTAAACAGGGCAGAGGATCCTTGGGTGTTGAGTAGGGTACTACCAAGGAACACAGCACCAAAAGCTGAACTCAGTCTTCTCTTGGCAGAGTCAACACTGCATTGACTCAAATGATAGTAAAAAATAAGAAGAACACTTAAGTGGTCACAAAGAATAAGTTGGTCAATGCAGAAACGATGTTTCTATTTCAGCATGTCCAAAAGTTAGTAAAAAAAAAACCAACCCAGTTTTAAAAAATACTTAGAATGGAAAAAATAACTAGTACCTTGCAATCCTCCACAGCCATTTGCCCAAAGCAGTGCCAGAGAGGAGACCAATATTGTAGCCTTCAGCAATCACACACAAAAATACACCATCCAGCCAAACCACTGGGTGTTAAAGAAAATATGAAAAACTCAGATTCTTTTGGATTTTGTTTCTGAGGTTATATTTTTAAGCTTCATCAACTGTTAAGGCAACAATAAAAAACAAACTCATGGGGCACTGGGCATCTCCTATTGCCACATGAGTCCAGGACCCTGAGCGTTAAGCAGAAACAACAAATTCCAGGAGGATCACTGGGTCTTTATGATCAGATCCCTGCTCTGACCCCAGAGAGCACAGGACTATTGCAGCTGAGAGCCTTATTTTTCAAAAAAATATTCTGAACTTTCCACCATTCTCTTAAATATTGTTACAGTAAAATGAAACTAAGGGTAGCCAGCATCTCTGACTGCACAAAGCACTATGACACAAACCAACTTGTCAGTTACGCTGCCATCAGTGATTTAACTGGGACTTTTTGCA
This sequence comes from Megaceryle maxima, assembly GCA_024605025.1. Taxonomy (NCBI): domain Eukaryota; kingdom Metazoa; phylum Chordata; class Aves; order Coraciiformes; family Cerylidae; genus Megaceryle; species Megaceryle maxima. Next base: position 30,413 of record JANHGN010004609.1, read on the forward strand.
GGGTTTGAGGGAAATAATATTGCAAGTAGACCTGACCAAAACCCAGGTTTTCCCCAAACTGTTATTAACTTTGACACAAAAGAGCTTCCTGGACTCTTCACCGCTGCAATAAAAGGCTGCTGGCAGCAGGATAGGACAATCACAGGGAGGAAAGGTGTCAACCTAAGCTGTCACATCATCTTTCTAAACAGAAAGCAAATCTTTGAGCTCCTGGCCATGCTAGGGTAGGATTGCCCTCTGCATTTCTCACTCCAGCCATACACTACACCTTTACTTCCAACCACAATGTCCAAAACCTCCCTTTTAGCCCACAACTTGCTGCTTTGCTTTCCTTCCATCTGTTGCCCCTGTTCAGGCTGCACATTTCAGATGGATCCATGATGTACCCTAGATCTAAAAGGATGAAAGAGATAGAGCAACGAGGTCTAAAGTCAGGCAAGAGACCAATCAGATTTCTTTTCTGGATCTATATATGTCCTTGAAGTCCTAAAGCCGTCCCATACACACTATCTTTTACCACCATTAAACCTCCAAATCAGTCAAGTTAAAACATGCCACCTACCTTTGAAGGTCCCATGGTAGGTCCCGGTAGGTCTGGTAGCCTTTCTGACTGCCAACCAAGGCTCGACTAAAGTCTGGACTGCGTAGTGAATGCTGATGGAAAACGCAGGAGTCGCATTGACTGGTGTGATGGGAAGGGAAAGGTGTTGAATGAAGATCCTTCATTGAGGCACGGCTGGCGCAACACCCAGCACCCTGTGGGTTATTGCAAAATGAGGGAGCGAACTTCAGAATAAAAACAAACAGAGGTAAGCATGGAGTTGATAAGGAGACTATAACCTTCGGATCAGCTCCACATCAAAGAGCTCCCCAGGCAGAGATGGACAGCGCAGATAAACCGGCCCAGGCAAGAAGACTTGTTCTTCACCACAGCAGAACAGGAAGCGTGTGAGATTTCCCTTTTCCAGCACTCCCTTTCTGTCCCACTTGTATCCCTACAGCAGGCCTGCTCCTGAGTGGCAGCACCTTCTACCCACACGGGAGAGGCACCGCACTGTCCGCAGCGCTAGATCACTTGCCTTCTGAGATAGCCAACACAAAGGGCAAACACAAAAACAAATGCCGACATAAATGGCTTGGTCAGCCAAGCCTGATCTCCCTTGGTGCTCACTCCTCCACAGCTGTCCTGGACTCCCTTTGGCATCAGGGACATGACAACTATAAGTATCCAGCCTCCTAATTACATGTTAGTCATTTAATGGTTGGCATAACCCCGCCTGTGGAAAATGCTTACTCTGTGAAAACGGCCACCAATCTCCTTGGAATTCCCTTCTCCCAGCACAAACATGATTCTTCAGAGCCAGCTGGAAAGGGGTAAAATGGATATTCTCTAGGGAGACATTCTGTACTTGCATCTAAAAATCCCAAACCAAAGAGGAAAACTACCAGAAACCAAAGTCCTGGTTTCTAGTCTTTGATGCGCTTTCATTTGTGCCAAGAAGTTTGAAGCATTTGGTTTTCCAATGAAGTCTCAAGATTTCACGGTCATTTTTATGGGAATGCTCACTATCCTCCAGGAAAAACCTCAGCAACAGAGGGTTAAAAAAACCCAGAGGCTTAAAAAAAAGCAAGAAGAAAATTTCACCTAATCATACCAAATCCTTTTCCATCTTTCACCAAAGACGCCCATTGACAGGCACTTCAGAGCAATTATAGAAGTGCCTGGACAGCTCATTTTTAGGACAGAGGGAAAAGCTGAGCACTGCTGCATGGCATCTCTGATTTCTCTAACACTGATTTCTTCCTTTGCTTTGAGCAAATCAATTGAGTTTTTTTTTTTTTTTTGGCTTCTCCTAGCTACCTGCAGAAAGGGCATTGTCCAGTTACCTACCTTACGTGGGGCTTTCCTGACTGAATACTTACCTGTCAGGTACCAATATCCTCTTTGGGCATTCCCTTCCCCTCACCAGGCCTTGTATTTTCTTTTTCAAGAGGAGTAAAACTCAAAAAAAGTTTGTGCACAAAGGAAATCCCAGCTCCACCCAGAAACACACGCACACCCACAAGAACTGCAGCGGAACTGGGGATCGATTACACACCAACTCAATCCGCCAGTCAAGAAAATACCTTTGAATTCCTCGTTTTAATATTGTGACCACAAAACCTGTCATCCTTACAAAATACATTCCTAGAATAGAAAAAGCTTAATTAAATTTAGGACTTTAACACAAAGAAGCACGTAGCAATTTCTACCCAGAATGGTCAGGCGGAGGCTGTGCACAGCGGTCTGCTCAGAGAGAGAGAAACTGGCAGCATTGTTAGTGGGTTACAAACATTAGTTTTTCCATTACTATTCAGAAACTACTAATCAGGTGCCCTGATACTTAGGCCAAGCATACTGGGAATAGGTGGCCCTTGAAGTGTTTCCCCCTGTAAGATGCACAGAATTTTCCCTGGTGTGCCCAGAAGTTCAAAGTCCAGCTCTACCCACCTGGGTCAAGTGAAAAACAGATTCCAGCAGAAGCAGGTTTTAGCAAGCAGCTGCAGCTTGAGACAACAGCTACCTGAGATTTGGGCTCTGCAACAGGGTTTCGTGGAGCTGAAGAGTATTCAGTAGAAGAATACAAGGTTGCAAAGGGTCTCGGGAGGTAGTACTCGAGGAAAGGTCCTGGACAAATTCTGGTAAATTCAGAGCACACTAGGACAGACCTTCCTCTTGTTACTCTAGAGCACGAACAAGAGGTATTCCAAATTCAAAAACATGATTTGATTTCCCTATAATCAAGAGTTTTTTGCAGCCTGCCTAATAAAAATTGAAGCAGGTTGGGTTTGCTTTCAAATTAATTAACCATTAGAGTGAACTGTTCTGGGAAACAGTGGAAAATAAGGAAATATTGTTGCCTGTGTCCTATTGCGCAAAATCAATTTACACCTCCCCCCCAGGAACAATGGTACAGACAGGCCAAGAAAAGACAATCATTAAGGAACAATTTTCTTCACAATAAATTAGTAAGTTGCAAAGTGCTTGGTATTATGGGGTTGTTCAGTAAGCTAAGGCAGTTACTAACCTTCTTGGTTAATAGTAGAGAAGCAGTACAGAAACTACCCGTCAAAGCGTGGGGTGGAAATCTGAGAATGTGGGTGCACAGGATTTTGTGAATGAAAGTATAAAAAGATATAATGAGCATTCTCTCTGTTTAACCCTGCAAAGTCAGCCCAGCCAGTCAGACAGACAGCTTGCCTAAGGTAATAATAGGCTACCTTGGTTTATGTTTGCATGCTTACACAGGCTCCCTGGCTGAGGAGATGAAGAACGCCTTCAGAGAAGACCATTGGCCAGCCCCACAGCAATAACATCTTCGGAATTTACAGGCAAAGATGCTTTACATAATTGTCTACCAGTTACTCAACCTGGGCCAGGAATTTTAGACCTAATACAGCGGTCAGGCACTATTTTTAAATCAAGAAGTGCATGTTCTTGCTGCCAATATTTAACAGAACTGACAGAAGTGCTGTTAAACAGCATGGCCTTAAACAACCTGAACTAATTAGTCTTGCTTTGAACAGGGGGTTCAATGAGATGAGCTCTGTACATCCCTCCCAATCTAAATTACTCTGTGATTCTGTGAGCATCTGATAAGACCAAATTGGTACACTGCGGTGAAACCTTCCCTAGGACAAGTCCACTAATTTTCCATCAGCACACGTTGACAGCTCAGTTATGGCTTCAGGCCTTCCCCTCCTGAAAAACACAAAAGGCATCTTGCCTTTGACCTTCAAAATTCAGGAGAAGCTCTAACTGAACTGCATTCTTTTATACTTTTTAACTTTGGCTGTGGACATGCTACACAACTCTACTGTTTGGACAAAAAAAGGTCAGCAGCGTATCACCCCATGCCTTCCTTTGCCACATGAAATTCCCAGCTTTTAGTAAGTGATAGGCAGAAAAACAAAAATCCACTAATGGGATAGAAAGATTCTCCAGAGCCACTGTGGAGGCTGGGAGTGAAGCCAGGTCCTTTATCTTGAGCCTTGAAAGTCACTCGGGGCCAGATTTTATTACATGCCCATGCAGCTTTGAGAGCGTGCGGAGGCTCTCAGGTGCTATAGCAATGGCCTCAAGCTCTGAAGTATGGTAGATCCTGCCCTGGTTGGTTTCCAATTAGTCCCTCTTTCCAGGCCCTTGTAACAGAAACTGCTACACCCGTCTGAGTTGCAGCCAGATAGGCCAGCCCAGAATACTGACAACGCCCTTAGACAACAGAAGTCCCCCACTGCTAATTAAAAAAGAATTCATAGCCCGTCACCCCATTCAAGGCAAAAAGGTAGCACACATGTACCTGTCCTCTGCAGCTGCTCAGCCAGAGTTGCTACTTGGTAGAGTGAAACAGGCCAGCCTGCATTTTGTTCCAGGTGTTGCCCAGCAGTCAGCGGAACAAGCCGCTCTCCACAGCCACAGCCCAAAGCCTTGGCTCCCAGTAAAAATACACAGCATCTCCAAAGAGACAGGAGACCTTTAAATGAGTTGGACTAGGCCTACAAAGAAATAAGGCATGTTAAGATAAAATGGAATCCTTCGCAGGCACAGCTTAAATTAAAGACAAGAAAAGCAGCTTTGTTTCACACGTCAAAAGGGCTAGAGACAAGAGATGTACTGGGAGCACTAACACAGAACTCTGCAGAGGACAACACACTTAAACCAAGACTTTTCCTACATCTTTACGTCCCCAGAAAATGCTTAGCTTGAATTCGGTTTCATATTATTTGTAAGCAGCTAAATTTCCTGGTGGAAGCCAAGTAGTCTGGCTCTTTGAGATGCTTTCTGCCCCAGCAGCTGTTACCTGTTCCAGTTTGCTCTGCAGCAGCACACAAGGTCCTAAACGTGATTCTTGTGAGCCTGGTGTATCATACACTGCGTTTACCATCCAGGTGTCAGAGACAAAATTAAATGAAAACCAAGCCCAAGACCTCTGTCCTGCAGCCATCTCAACACTGGCTCTCCTTTCAGCCACACTTCAGGAGCTGAGTCACTCCAACAGCAAAACGCAGCATGCTTCAGGCAGGACTGCTCAGTGCCAAATGAGGGTCCCGCTTGGTTTGCTGCCTCCCTGTGAGACCTTCTGGCTGAGCTCACTCTTGGGTAACCTGCTTTCTACCTCAGTGGTACAGAATGGATTGTTTTCCCTTCTGTACTCTGCTATTTTCACCAATTACTTGATCAGTGGTAACAGTGTCAGACAAGCTAGGGACAACAGCACTAGGTATTGCATCTAAGGGTCAAGCAGGAAGACTGCCTGGTGTCAATCTTCTTTAGGTTGCCTACTAGACCATCCATCTGTCACAGAAAGAGCTGAGGGGCAGTCAGCTCATCTGCGACAGTACCTGCCAGACAGCCATGGCCACGTGCCTTTCCCTGAAGCTCTCTGGGAGAGCAGAGTCACAGACTAGCCAAGGTGGGAAGAGAACTGTGGGTATGGTCTGTCCCAAAATCCCAGCTCAAAACAAGGGCTGCTGGACCAGGGTGCTCAGGGTCATATCCAACTGGGTTTTGCATGTGGAGACTCCATAACCTCTTCAGACAACCTGTTTCAGTGTTTAACCAGTCTCACAGGAAAAAAAAAAAAAAAAAAATTTCTCACCACCCCCTAGCACAGGAGACAGTATTTCCTAGTACAGTCCTGTGATCTGTCTGTCAACTGGAGAGGAATGATCACAGTAACAGCTCCCCTTGGTATGAAGGTTATCTCCACTGGCCTGGAGAACAGTGCCAGACTGTCTGGGTCATGACTCCAAAGGCTGAAGCCTGCAGCAGGTGATCCTGAGTCTGGGGAAGGTCAGAGATGTGTGAAAATTGTGGGCAGGTGGCTGTTTGTATTGGCTTGCAATCTGGTGAAAACAGGCTCTGGCTGCTGGGCTGATGGCAAGGGCATCCTCAAGGAAGGGTCTGCCCAGTGGCACAACTGGAAGATGGAAAGCACAGGAGGCAGGGGTCAAACGTCACACAGCAAGCACAACTTTTCAGGTTTACTGGAAGGAGGAAATAATTCAGTAACCGATCAAGTGAATCCTAGAGACGTGCCATGTATTTCTTGGACCTACGCAAGCTTACACAGAAAACAATTGCACTTTTTAATAACAAGTTCCCAAAAGCCTTTTCCCTGTCTTTAGGGAAACAATTATTTGCACCTAGAAAAAGCCACCAGCAATGAATGACAAACAAAATATTCTTCTGAGGATGTGCCATTTGAGTTCAATTAAAAACTTTACCTGAAGATTACAGAATGTTTTGGGTTGGAGGGGACCTTTAAAGGTTGTCTAGTCCAACCTCCCTGCAGTGAGCACACACATCTTCAAGTAGATCAGGTTGCTCAGAGCCTTCTTTAACCTGACCTCAAATGTTGCCAGCAATGGGGCATCTACTGCCTCTCTGGGCAACTTGTGCCAGTGTTTCTCCACCCTCATTGTAAAAAATTTCTTCCTCATATCTAGTTTAAATCTACCCTATTTTAGTTTAGACCACCACCCCTTGTCCTCTTGCAACAGCCCCTGCTAAAAAACCTGTCTCCATCTTTCTGACAGGCCCCTTGAAGTACTGAGAGGCCACAAGAAGGTCTCCCCAGAGCCTTCTCTTCTCCAGGCTGAACACCCCCAACTCTCTCAGCCTGGCCTCATAGGAGAGGTGCTCCAGCCCTCTGAGCATCATGACTTACCCTTGCTGAAGACATGCTGTCTGTCTCCAATCACCTCCCTGTTCTCCATGTGCCTTGGCATAGCTTCTTTGAACATCTATTCCATGATCTTCCCAGGCACAAATGTGAAGCTGACAGGTCAGTAGTTCCCAGGGTCTTCCTTTCTAACCTTTTTAAAAATGGGTGCAATATTTTGCTTTTTCCAGGCACCAGGGACTTCACCTGAGTGCCAGGACTTGTCAAATATCATGGAGAGTGACTTGGCAACTACATCATCCAGTTCCCTCAGGAATCTGGGATGCATCTCATCAGGTCCCATAGACTTAAGTATGTTCAGGGTCCTCAGGCTGTCATGGACTTGATCTTCTCTTACAGATAAAGCAGATTAACTGTTATTTGTTATATTTGGTTTTGAACTATTCTAACCAGATGAGCTTTTTAAAGTTTTCCTTGCAGCAATATGGATTAAAGACACCCAAGCAAGTTGAAATATTGTTGCTATTTCTTATAGAAGGATCTTGGATCAACCACATGTACAGCAGAACGTGAGAGTTGTTATTCTGTTCAGTTCCTCAAATCCTTTGACAGAAACTGCACCCACACAGCTCCCCTAACCAGACATGACCACACCAGCTGAACAGATCCTTGGGTCAAGGTACAGTTGCCAGCTCCTGCATGCTTATAAGAGTTTTAAGTGTCACATACAGAGAATGGGATATGTCAGAAACTCAGCACAGTTTTCCCTAAGCCATAGCAAATAAGGAGATTAAAAAATCAGTTTTGTTAAAATGATGCCCTTTAAGAAGTCTGGGTCTAAGACTCCCTTTATTGGGCTTGACCCAGTAGAATGTGATCATAAGGCTACTGACAAACAGCCACCTTCTCATCCACAGCCAACCTGGCATGTCCTGTAACACTGCAATAAAGCTCTTGCACTCCTTTTTACCCTCTTAGATACCATCACAAATTCCAAGACCATCCCTTCAGCTGTCAGATATTATAGACCGTGACCAATGAACCCCAGTATGTTTCATTCATCAAGAGCTTCCTCTTCTAGCTCAGCATATGGTGCAATTTTACCATGTTTCCCAACCTGATGGGAAAAGGACAAGAAGAACTCTGATAAGTGTCTTCACTCCACAAGAATCATCAGGAGTTTTCAAAATGGGAGGCCAATGCAAACAGCAGCTGTATGGCACTTCAAACTTTCCATCCCGTCAGATTCTCAAGATTACTGCTGCTTTTTGCTGCCTTATTTGCAAGAAGGCTGAGGAGCTCACAGAATAGACCCACAATGCCAACAATACCTGACAAAGTGCCTTTCCAGTCTGCTCTTCCCCAGGACAAAGGTCTGGCTATGGTGGGGCAGAGAAGCAGACAAAGCCTGCTCAGCCCTTTGCCCACAGCCATAGCAGACTGTCCTGAGCACACTTAAAGGGGAGTAGTTGATGCCAACTTGCTGATGGGGAAAAAAAGAATGAAATTCACCCAGTGCTGCAGAGGCCTATACTAAAAGCTGAATGGCTCTAAGTCTCCTCAAACTTTGCAAGACAATGATGTAGCATTTCTGCCTCTTCAAGGCAACATGGACAGGGTGCCTTGTCCTCCAGCTCCTCTCTTCTGAGCTGAAGCAAAGCACCACCAGCTGGCAAGGGCTCAAGGCTCTTGTACAATACGATTCACCCTCTAGTGGCTGACACGAGACCTCTTGGCCTGCACACAACTTCGGGCAACCTCTGGCCAGATGGGTTCATTCTGTCCAAGTCTGGATGGCATTTAGCTCTTCTAACAGTTATCTTCTTCTAACAAGGCAATAAAACCAGATGGTTAGGACTGCATAAAATCCAGTATGTAAATACATGATATAGTATCAGTGTAACTCTACAACAGAGGAGTCCTCAGCTGAGTTGCTTGTTAAGGTGCATGAAATTAGCAAGGATGGGAAACAGAAGGCAAATTTTTAACAGGTTTTATTAAATTTACATATAAATTACATTCCTGTGTGTCACGCATTATTGCATAGTTGCATACATCCTCTGATGCTTTGAGTGAAGATGTTAATTCCTACAAAACCGTGGCTGAGAGATTAAGTTTGTGGCTTCATAAATAGGTGAGACAGCAGCTTAGAACAATCACAAATCTGCTAGGGCACCTAAATCCAATAAAACACTTTAGCTGCCTATATTGCTTCAGGTTTCCATAACTGCCCTTCAGGAAAAGCCAGATGATGCTGACATCAGCATAGTCTGCCATGAGTGATTCAAGCCCATTAGGTCCATCTGCACCAACATTCCCAGGGGATGAGGGGTGTTTTTTCAAGTGCTCCTCTTGCCAGTCCCCACTTATACTGCTTTGATTCACCAAGAGGCCTTAGAGCATACAAACTACACTGCTTCCAGAAACAGGAAAAAAAAAAACAAAACAAAAAAAAACCACCAAAAAAATGGATAGAAGACTTGTTCCAGCTGCTATGAGGAAAATTTTTGGAGTCGGGAGGGCTCCAAAAACAAATATACACCATATAGATGTCAGATCCTCTTCAGCCCCACTCCTCCTGGCTGTACTTGGCATCAAGATGAATGAGGTAGATCTGCATCTCTCAGAGTAGATGCTCAGAACTGGCAGCTTCTTAAACAAATGACAAGTTCACTTTTTCAGCTTTGTGTGCAGCACTTTGGAGAATGATTATTTACTGCAGCCCTTGATGCAGAAAAAAACATACCCAAAATAAAGATTACAGATGCAGATTTTTTTGTTGTTGTTGTTATCTACTTACCTGTTTGGGGGAAACAGTGAGGTTGGTGGGATTTACAAGCTTAAAGATATTAAGTTTCTGAGTTAAAATGAAATCCAGCAGGATGGGGAAACCATTATGCCTTTTGAAAACCCAAGTGCTTTGGGACCTGGAAATCCATGGCATATTGTAATGATGCTTTTCTTCATTAAAATCAAGTTTTATTCACTGTCCTGGTAAGATAACTGCTCATCAGCAAGGAAAAAAAAATAAATTCCTTTGCAAGCAATATAGTTCAAAGACACATTCTGCTTAAGGGACTAAAGGGTTTGTTGGGCTCAGACCTACAGAACCAGTCTGGCACTTTTTATTCCCTATGTAAAGTTAAGCCACCAAGTTTTGTTCCTGAAACTTTCACATCATTACATGATAATGATGTTCCCTGAGGAAAAAAAAAACAACAAACCAAAGTGCCAGGTTTCCTGATACACACAAGTATAGAACACACAGCAACGGCAGACCCTTGTCTTTCATGCAGACATTCTCTGGACATCCAAGTACTCCAGAAACTCCAGTGAGGCTCAAGAAAAGCGTGGTTCTCTGTACTGACAGGCAGACAGATCACAGGATGCGTAATCAAAATACTTCTGTTATCTCAATGGATTGCTCCTCTGTTTGGCAGCATTTGCAGCAAGCTGCAGAGGCCAGAAGGGATCCCCTGAACTGCCATTGACTATGTCAACTGACTTGTACTCAATCTGGACAGCACTTTAATCCTAAGACTGGAATCACTGAGGGACAGTTTCCCTCAGGTCATCTAACCACGAGCATGCCAAAAGTCTGTTTGCCTTTTCTAGCCTGACAGAAGATTCTTGTTTGATGCCATGCTGGACCAGCTCTGAGCTTGGCTGGTATCTCCTCTGCTGAATTTGTCTTCTGTATATGGAGGGAAAAGAGAGCAATTGAGTGGCTTATTATCTAGCAGCTAAAACCAAGATACTTGCTATTGTCAGATCAGCATCCACATAAAGTGTTGGAAAGAGTCTGCAGACACAGCAAGGAAAGCATCCACACCAGGAATAGGCATGTTCTGCTGCTAGGGTGTAGAAGTGTTTAAGATCTAGCTGGCAGGCTCCTGAAAACATGAAGTCAGAGAGAATATAAAGTTTGTGTGGTTGAGATCAAATGATTTCACTATCATCTGGCAATGAAACACAGGCAATTCTTACTTCTTGACAGAAGAGACAGATGTTCACATAAGATTATTGGGTCAGTCGGAAGTCATGCCCTGCTCTGAAGGAGACAGGTATGTGCACTAACACAAAAGGTTTTCTTTTTTTGTTGTAGGATGAAGCTGAAGATATACACATTAAATTCTAAAGACCTGAGAACAGCATTCACAAGAATAAGCATTTTAAGAGGGTGAATGGTCAAGCTGAGATTGTTTTGATCCTCCATCCTGCACAAAAAGCCAAGAACTTTTATTCAGAACAACATAATCTGGAAAGTTAAAAATGAAAATTAATTCAGCCAAACACTCTGATATGACAGCAGACTGGTATGTATGTAAAGTAGGATTTGGTAGGTTATAAGTCCAGCAGTCACTGTGACGGCAAACACCGTGGTAGGGGCTGTTTGTACGAAGCACCGAGTGGGTGTACGTGCGCTTGTTCAAAGGAAGTGGACAGTAGCTGGTGTTTTCCACTAATCCCTTTTTCAGGGCAACACGGCAAAAAAAAAAATTCTCTAGTCACCTAAGTAACAGTCCAATGTGATATCAGGATCAAGGACTTCTATAAGCCATCTTCTGTTCTTCATTAGAGTATGATCCCTGGAATGACGCAGGAATAAATTCAAGAAGAATTCAGAAGCACAGCAGCCTTAGAGTCAGGGGCTGGCCTGCAGCTGATTTACAGATAGACAAGGCCTTGGGAGCACACAGCAAAAGGGCAGGCCACAGTTTAGTTAGAATTTGTCTTGAATGCTGGTGAATGATTGTTTGGGCTCAAATGCTTTGCCTGGGTATAAAAGTTGGGGCCAAGACATTTGGCCATGGAGGGGGAAAAAAAAAAAAAAAAAAAAAAAGTCAGTATATTGCATACAGACCAAGGCAGTTTTTCCTTTGACAGAGTACTTCCTGGACAAACAGCTGTCACGTGGATCAAGTCCATTCCTGTGTGGCTGTAGGCCAAACCAGTTTCAAGTTGTAGACTACTCTGAGCTTTCTGGCATGTGATACATGACCACAAGCTAAACCAGCAGCTGTTTAGAGGGTAACCACAGAGCAGAATGTGTCAGAGGAATAGCCATACACAGCCCACAGAACTTAACCTGCTGCAGGTTTCAGATGCCTGTTTTGGAGTTGATCCAGTTTCGGTAGTAAGTCACTCGTGTGTACACTCCGGGTTTATTTCGTTTGCCACATTCATCTCCCCAGCTCACTATTCCCACAAGATACCAGATTCCTCTGGAGTTTGCATGCACTAGAGGCCCACCAGAGTCACCCTAAGGAGAAAATGGCAACAGACAGGAAAGGAATAAACAGCGTTCACCTCACTAACTTCTACTGCAACTGACAGATACTTGTCTCTAGACCACAGCTGTCATTCAACCTCCACATGGTTTACTGACAAGACAGAGGCTGACAGGCTGTGTCTAATTCAGTCTCTCCCCCTCCACACCCTCACAGCTGTATTCTCTCACATGTGCATTGTATATAAACCCCAAGAACCTAAGTGCTGACTCCAGCTCATGAACCATGAAGCTTTTCATTTACATCTATCAAGATAATGAACCCCATAAACTTAATCAAGATTCCCCAAAGTATAATTTATTTCTAGGAAACATCACCTCCCAGCCCACCTATTTCTTTTTTACTATTACCTATGACAAGACTTACCTGGCAGGCATCCACCTGCCCCTCCAAGTATCCAGCACACAACATTCCAGGTGTTATTGCTCCACCATACACTTGTCTTCTGTTACAAATCGCAGTACTTATAATTTTCACTTCTGCTTGTCGAAGCTGATTAACACTAGAGCCTAGAAGCAGAAGTGGCATTAGAATTCTGAGATAGGGCACATGACCTAAAGCACTCAAAGCTTAGGAGCAGCCAGATTTTCCTACGGCTGTTCTGCCATTACAGACAGTGAAGAGAGCTACTCGGACAATGCCTCAGGAAGAAGAAGGTGGGGGATTTTTTTTCCCCTAAAGTCCTCCACTTGTTCCCAAACATAACCCTTCTCCATCTTTCATCCTCACCAGCTACATAATGGACAAAGAATTTTTGTATGTGTTTCAGTGTCAAATTCAACTGTAGGTGACAAAATAGGTCCTTGATCTCATTGGAAAGACCCATTTGGTTAACTGCAATGTAGCTTTGGACAGTCACTACACACCCCAAGAGTCCACCACAAAACACGACCTTTATAGCTGAATGGCAAAACAGCTCACGTCAGAGCTAGACACACAGGGACTAGGCCAGTGGGAATGGAGAGTACAATTTATTCAACCACCACAATGAATGCAGCAATGAAAAAGCAAGCTGCTCTTCCTCCTGTAAGGCTAACGTCTAGGGTCTTTCCCCAAGATACCAATCCACTAACCAAGCTAGAAAAAAGCAGCAAACTAAGTCCACAAGTGTATCATTAGCACATGCAGCTATCAAACAAGTCTAGGGAATGCAAAATAAACAAACAAAAAAAACCCCAAGCCATAAAACTAACAGCAACCTTCTCAGATACATGTGTGATAGGGCACAGGAAGGCAACAGACACTCACCATCATTCTCCAAAGCTCCCCAACCTGTAACAAAACAGGAAGTGTTATCTGGGAAAACGTGAGATGCTTCAGGAAGACAGACACTGTGCACATCACTCGTGAACAAAATAGGAGAGGCAAGTTCCACAACAGCCACATCATGTTCATGATCAAGGATGAAGTTGCTGTAGCTTTCATGAATGATAATTCTTCGGACAAATTTTTTCTGTTTTGGAGGTCTCAGCAGAATTCCAAAGCTGGCAGTCCACCTCCGAGGATCTCTCACTCTGCAAGATATTCGAGGTTATGTCATAGCCACACAAAACAAGATCCCCAAAGAAGCTTAGCTCTCTAAGCACCATAACGCAGTGTAGCCAGGTTTGCCTATGGGACAGAAAAGAGCCAAAGTTCATTATCTTTCATCAGATACAGACAATAGTGGGTTGTGAAAGGTCAGAGCACCTAAAAGTCCTAAAGCCTGTAGGATCAGAAAGGTGCTGACAACTTACCCTCTAAAGCAGTGGGCTGCAGTCACTAGCCATGTATTACTGATCACCGATGCACCACAGCGATGGGTCCCATCAAGCTGAATACTGGCCTGCCACGGCCATTCCCCGTCCTGCGCACGCTGCCCACCAAGTATCCTCTCCACTCCAGTGAAGGACAACGTCTGCCTTCGTATTCCACAGCCTGTCAAAGAAACAGCAGCTCTACTGCAGCTGACTGAGGGAAATCAGGGTGTTTCTTTGGGAAAGGCCCTCACCACTGCAGGCACAGGCATAACAAAACACGGGTGTCAAGAGACAGCCTTCAGCTAAAGCAGTGCCTCCAACAGTAGGGAAATAAGTGACATGGTCACAGGTGTCTCAAGATAGATGTGGAGTAAACAGAATTTTGGTAGAAGAGTCACTACTTTTACATGAAGCCAGTTTTCAGACACACAAGCCTGTATGTACTCTCATGGGAACTTGGGAACATGGAAACACAAGGCTGTGTATCTGAGACTGAGACATTGTTTATTTTCCCCAATTGTAACTGTCTACCTAGTGAAAAAAAAAAAAAAAAAAATATATATATTGCCTCTACAA
>JANHGN010004609.1:44783-83253 GCA_024605025.1 Megaceryle maxima
CTAGTCAAAGAAACAAAAAAAAAAATATATATCTTGCCACTATAACATTTGCTTTGTTTTATATTTGACCAGCGCTGTACAGCAGGAAAGGTAACATAGCCCTTAGTGTGTCTTTGTGTAAAGGGACACCCACAAAAACATGCACTGATAATTAATCTAAGCATTTACATTCATACAGCTTTCATAACAACAGTTTCATCTAAAGAATAAACTTCTCTTGGAAGGAAAAGAGGAGGAAAAAAGAAAGGTGAGGAAAAAAAGAAAAAAAAAAGAAAAAACAACAGAACATCCTTAGTTTGTTTTCATTTTTCTAAAAAGACTTCTTAAAAACTGAGCATGAAAATACCAAGGAACTCACACATGAACAACTACCACACCAGAGCAGCTCTAAGCTTTAATACACACGACAGCACCAAAACACGCGCAACACAGATACTGCACGTCACTCGTGAACTCAGCGGAGGCAACCTTCCTCTTATTTGTAACATTCCACCTGCACAGCAAAGGCAAGACCAGCATAGTCAGTACAGCTTTAAGCATCACAGGATTGGTGAAGGCTAGTTTGCAACAAAACCAAAAAAAAACCAAACCCACAAAACCAAGCAAAAACCCCACCCACAATGTAGGCAAACAAAGAAAGGATTTTGTCAGCTTTGACAATAGCAGCAAAAAATAGTGTCCTCTTCCTCCAGCAGTTTAGTTATAGCTGCTGTGCAAGCGGCACAGTCATGTGTTACTCAGCTGAAAAGAGTTAGATCCAAACCAGTTAATTCTCAGAGCCCAAGATGGAAAGTTAACAGGCATAGGCACTGAGACCACCCAAGGGACCAATGTAGTTGCCTGGGAAGGGATTTATGCTGTCTCCCTGTTTCTAGGGGAGCTTTAAGACCTCAGAGCAGGAGAGGGACTGAGAACCTGCCCCTCTCCAGGGCTGTGCCACTGTCTTGCTCTCACAGTGGACAGCTCCTCTGACTCTCCCACCCTCTGGCCTTTCCCTGTATATTGCAAGGTTTAGCTCAAATCTAACAGACACCTATCGCCAAACCTTCTTGAAGAAAGGAGGGGACAGGAGGGAAAATGTTTTTTGAAGGATTCCAGCAAGAATCTTGGCCCACAGCAACTGCAGTCCTTGTGCAAAGCTATCAGCAGCCCATCTACATGCCTCTACTTCCTATTAAAGCAGCTGCTTATCACCACCGTCAGAATGTCCGATTCTGCGAACACTACAGACCCAGCCTGACTGCAAGAAAATTAGCTTAAGTATTCTCTGGCTCACACACTGTCTACTGCTCTAGTATCTTTAACAAGTCAATTTTTTCAACTTGCATCTCAAGAGCGTAAGAGTCTTGTAAACAGAGAACCCAGAGCACTGTGTCCCCAGACCTTTTCTATAAAGGATTTGTACTTACAGTTGTTTAAAAGGTTATCTCCCTTTTCCTTATTCAACTCTGAAACGAAAAGCAAACACCACACTGAGTATATCTCATAGTGCTACATGACCCAGCAAACATAAATTAAATGGCTTGCACTGCTGCATAGAGTGACAGTATGGCAAAAGGTGTAATTTGCTCTGTTGGAGAAGTTCAGATAAGCCTCTGTTCCTCACTGAAAGTGTAAGGCCAAAGGACACATCTTTCTTGCCTTAGCTCGAAGCTAACAAAAGCAGCAGGTGCCTGCAAACAGGTCCAAGTGACATCTGTGTGTGCTGGTGGCTCGCATGATGGAAATGCCTACGTGTGTTTGTTCAGGTCCAGTATGGCAAGGGGGTCAAAGCAGTCTTCAGAAATCCTCCACGCTGGCATTGACTGGAGCTAAACTGTAACCTTACTTTTGTTTCTCTCCTTCAAAAAACTGTTTGGTGACATTTCTTTCCTAGAAAAAAAGCCTCTGCCAGATTCGGATGGTAACTAGCAACAGATCCACAGGAGAGGGATTACTGCCCAGGGAAACTCAGGGCTTTGCTATGAACAGTCACTACAGCAAATCTGCCAATCAAGCAAAGGAAATGGCAGGGGGCAAAGGGAACCATCTCAGCCTTGCAGTTTTTTTAATAGCTTGAGGACTCTGCATCTCAGTACCAGCTAATGCAGATTCTTCTCCAATTCACTGTGTGCCTTAAAGCAATCTGTGAACCCATGGTCACAAAGCTGGGCCTTCTAGGGATTGAGGGTGGGGGGCACACAACACTATCTCATTCAATAAAGCTAGCTCACACAGAGAGCCTCTGATGCACAGAGGAGGGCTCACACTCATAGATCAGTGCCAGTATATTTTAGTTCTTCTCATGCTGCTACTTCCAAGTTCCTGGGCTGTCAGCTGTAACACAATTTTGAGAAGGCAAAAAGAAGAAAACAAGAATAACCCATATTTGCATACTAAAGAGAAACTCATTACACTAAGAATTGTAAAGCATGAGGAACAAATTCCAAGCCAAAAGCACAAACCTAAGGCACTTACCTGTGAGTCTAAGGGTAGACTGGTCAACATTCAAGACCGTGGAGCTTGTTTTCAGCCTTCTGTGTAACACACGGTTGACGTGATCCCAGCTCGTTGCCTTGCTGTCCGCCGAGGGAAATTTAAACACCAGAACAACAGACACACGCACTCCACCGGGATCTGGGCTGCAAACCAACAAAAACAAAGTGGTGTCATTCTCTCTTTTCCCATTAATCCCCTTTGTTCTGCTTTGTGCTGTCTGCCTTCTTTAAACAAGAGCAGGTCTGCACAGATGTATAGAACAAATAGTATAGCTGTGCACAGCTAAAGGAAGGTGATGACATGTCAGCAGACAGCAAAGGGCTTGGTTCTCACTGTAACAATGATCAGAGAGAATTTTCTGGGAACTGTTCTAAATGGCACATCTGAGAAGGAGAGGAGGGATCACTCCCTTTGGCCTCCATGCAGGTCATAGTAGCACACAGATTGCAGTAGGAACAATACATCAAGTTTAAACCCTTCAACAGATGCTCAACAGGCCATGTCTAACAGCCATTCAAAAGGCCCAGTTTAAAGCCACAGAAGATAAAAAGGTCTTTTGGCATTACTTTCCATTTAAGTCACTTGTCCATTTATTGGCCAGTTAGCCAACTGGACAAAAAAAAAAAAAAAACAAAACACCAACCCAGTTAGACAAAAATCTCAATAGTTACCAAAGCAAGGCATGAACACTTACTGTCAGTACTAAGTATTGGGCCCAATATTTTAGACCAACAGCCTAAAGGAAAACCAGCTGAACCCTAGAGGGCAAAGCAGGAGAGATGCAGCAGCTAGGCTGCTCCAGTGCCTGGCTGCACAACAAGGTATCTCGTAGTGAAAGCAACCTTAGAAGAGATACACTGTTTGGTCAGCCTGAAAGATGTAAAGAAGTTGCTTGAAGTCTGGCTCCCCAGTTCTGTATTTTCAGTTGAAATACAGTGTGAGAGGATTGCAGAAAACAATATAGAACAAATTAAGGAAATGAGGCATTCCATCTAGAGACAGATAAAGGCAAGAAAGCCCAGAAGTGCTGTGAAAAAAAGGACATTTGTGGGAAGTCTGGCATTCCTTGCTGGCTAGGGAAAAATATTCCAGAGCAGAATTGAGCCTTACAGAAATATAACCCCAAACCAAAGTAATGTGAGGTAGAGGGAAGTGATGGATCTTATTGCTGAGGAGATACACAATTACTGCACAGAGAGGAAAGACTTAAAAGCTCTCACATAGGACCTTTATACTTGTATGTTCCACTAGCCTCCTTCCCTCGACTCTATATCCAGGTATCTTACAGTGGAATCATTTATTCCTTCAGAGCATTTCAGAGAAGGAGGGGAATAGTCACCTCCTGCTGTACACCATGCACAGGGGTAAACACCAGCCTGAGCTTCCACAGGATGCATTAAGTGAAATAAAGAGTTGGCTGCATCTCTCAAACCCTTACCTAGTAGTGAAGACTGGGATCACCTAGAAATTCAGTCACTGCATCACAAACACAAACAGCTGGTGTTCAGGTAATCAATGTGCAGAAGCATAAGGCCAAATTTCTCTTATTTGTTGACCTCTGAAGGTAACAAAGCCCTCAGTGTTGTGAGTACCAAAGGAGAGCAACACCCAGCCAAGACTGTGTCATCCTGCTGGTGTAAGCCAAGACATGTTCCATACAGTTGAGGGGTAGGCAGAAAGGCTATTATTTATCACATCCCAGCTTATTCCTGACCTTCAATTTTCTTACCTTAGACTGACAACATGGGACCTGATGTACCTTTTACTTAGAAAGGACCCCTTGAATACTGCAGATAGCTGTTAAAGGAAAAAAGTGTGTTAAAATACACCTGTAATACATACATGCTCTCAACATGGAACAGTCTCATGAGCCTGGAAATGCAAGAAAATGCCTTCAGATCTCCACCTCTACACCAAAGCTACTCCTAAATTTCTGTCAGAAGATAGAGAACCAAAATAAACAGCAGAGTTGGCTGATTTTGCTGTTCCTTCCGCTCTGTGAGTGCCTGTTCCACCACAGGGCTGCTGGACCAGACAGCACCTGTGCTTACCATCTGCTTGCACAGTCAGCATTGTATCTTTAACCCATTACAGCACTGTTTGAAAGGTGAGCCTAGCCACATAAAGATGAGGCACATTCACCTCTGACTCTATTTCCAATCCCAGGACTCTTCACTAGGTGAAGGCAGAAAGAGAAACAGCTTACCATGGTTTCAATCTCCTCGCTTAGATGCCTGAACTCTTCTGTGGTTTGCCTTTCATACCGAGGGTTGTACTTGACATTGGTGATTAGGAAAGATGCGTTGTAGTATCGGTCCTGATCTACAGAGGAGGCAAAAAAGGAAAGGTGGCTGATCTTCAGTGCAATTCAGACATGCACAGTACCTCGCAGAGCATGGCACGAGCAAAGCTCCTGGGCTCTGTCTGTGACTCTGTCAACTGTGGAATTACAGCATTAGCAGCACTTTGGGAACAGGGCTCTGGATCATCTTGCTGCTCCACAGACTACCCAGAGGCTCATTTCTACTTTAAGGACCATCCCAAGTAGCTCTAAATTACACCCATTACAAGATTTCTCTAGGGACCACTTCTCATCAGCCTGAGGTGAGCACACTGTGAGACACACCACCCCATATATGTCCCTTCTGACTCAGCTGACACACTCACTACTCCCTTGCCTGCACTCCAGCACGTCCCTGCCCCTCTGAGAGACAGTTGGCCCAGAGCTGTTTGCATCAATTCAGCTATCAGGTTAAGTTTAAAAATCTGTCTCTCAAGTAAATGGCAGAGAGTGGCCTCATAATGCAGAGTTTGCAAAAAGCAAAGCTAAGCTGTAGCTCCGCCACTGCTCTGCCTAGTGTCCTAACACAAGCCTTGTCAACTCTTGCCGAGCCAAGACAGCAACATCATTAGTTCCATCCCATCAGGAAGGCATTTCAAAATCTCTGTCAGACTGGGAAGAAAATGGCTTGGCTTCATTCACATGCTACTGAAACTGCGCCCTTTGCAACTAGGATTGACTCCTGGGCTCCAAAGAGCCAGAAACTCTGCCCTGTCTTTTTCTCAAGTGTCCTCAGCTACAGGTCTTAGGTTCAGTTTCTGCAAAACCCCTCTTCAAGGCCAAGCTTACTATGAACAGCCTGAGTACTGGGCACACGCCTGGCTTACACAGAAGACTGCCAGCCTTAGGCTCACCATGGATACCCGTGGAGGCACCAGGGCAAGTCAAGAAATGAGAAGAGGGACAAAACTTCAATCATCAGGCAAGACCACTGTAGCAAACGAAATACACCAGACTCCTGAAGACTTGTGACAAGAAAAAGCATGGTGCACTTACCATGGCACAAAAAAAATGTAATCAAGCCAATGATGAGAGCTAAGCCTACTATCACTGACACAACGATGACTGCTATCTTCCATGGCTCTATGCGCTTCGTTGCTCTGTCCATCTGGATCCCTATCTGCATTGAAGAAAATAACACAGAGAAATTCGGCTTTATTACAGAGACAATAGCACATCATGAGCCAAATCACATCTGGCACAGCTTAGCTCAGCTGACAAACCTCACAGATTGAGGTAGGTTGGAAAGGACTTCTGGACCCTGTAGGTCTGACCTTCTGCTCAAACCAGGTGCCACTACAGCAGGTTGCTCCAGATTTGGTCTAGTCAAGCTTTTCGTATCACCAAAGACAGAGATCCCAGTCTCTCAGGAGTCCTGGTCCAGCCTCTGACTGCCCTCACAGCAAAAGCTTTTCTTTATATTTACTCAGAATTTCCTGTGTTCAAACTTGCCTCTGTTGCATCACATGCACCCCTGAGAAAAGTCTAGAGTTGTGCAGGTATTGATAGTAGAGACATTCTCCCATCACAAAATATTACCCAGGTTTCAAGTGCAGCTGACTGCCCATGCAGGCATTTAAACTGAACACAGATGTAATAGTTCATGACTGATGAAGTAACTTCTACACTGAGGATACTCTAGGCTACCGGATGTGCCATACAACATACAGCTTTGAGTTATTTTTAGTTGGTATGAGTAGTGGCATTAATTGATCCCCTACAGGGTCTGGGTTTTACTGCACCAAAAGCACACATACACTGGAAGAGCCCACATCCTCTCCTGCCAGACAGTCTGTCAGAGGGGAGAGAAACAGCTACGTGTTCAAATGTGTCATGGCAACAAGACCCAGATTCAGTGACTTGCTGAAAGCCAAGAGCAGATCTGTAAAAGGGCTGGGAACTTGACTCACACATGGACAAAGGCACATAAGTCTTTCTCCTCCACCTCTGTCCTCCTGCGCAGCGTTAAGCAAGAGAACATTAGGAAAAACGCATTTTTGCACACGTGCTTGGTAGCTTTGTTGTAGGATGATGCAAAGCCTTAAGCACAATTATTTCAGATCCCCACTAATTCCACAGCACATTATGTAGTAATTGTTGTCATGCCACACACTTTGTCTCTACATGGTCGGCATTAGTACAGAGTATCAGAAAAACACCTGGGATAATCTCTCAAAGGTGCCTGGAGTGACACATGGCAGCAGCCAGCTCTGGGGAGGAGGGACTCAGCTGGCACCGTGCTGTTTTACACCTACTGATGCCTGGATTGCTTTGAACCAGAAATAATAAATGCTATTTTCTACTTTCCAGGCCTATGGCACAGCCATTTCCGAGCCACATCTGAGAAAATAGGGGCAGAAAGGCAGGCAGAGCGAGTAGCTCTTTACCACCTTGCAGGCAGAAAACCTGCAAAGAAATCACAGTGAAAGGAGAGAAGGGTAACAGCAGAGGCTCTATCTTAGGAAGTGAGCCAAGGGGGCAGATAAGCAGTGTAGGGCAAGGGTATGATGCACAAACCCAAGTCAACAAAAGACAGTGAAGTGGTGGGAGGGCAGAATGGGGTTATACACTCTACCCTGAGGGCAAGGAAGCTGAGCAGATCTACAGGGAAGAGACTGAGAGCAAAGCCAACAAAAGAAAAAGGCTAAAGCCACAGAGGAAACAACTGAGAGGTCTACACACAGTGAAGGTATGCCCAGCAAGTGACAGGGAATTTGAAAGCAATTCAGAGTTTGATCTCGACACATAAAGCCTGGTTTTGGCTAGGGAGAGTCCTGGCAGGTATCCTGGTCCATTGCTTAAGAAGGGAAGCAGGCAAGTTTTTACCCACTCTAACAGGTGGCATGCTGGAAAGAAAAAGTTAAACAGGGTAGCTTCAGCCAGCACTACAACTGCAGGTGGTCACAAGCAGCAGCTTAGCCTTACCAAAATACACAGGACAGGTGACCAGGATCAAGCCCTCTGCTTCAGATTCACATGCTACAGAGAAGCCTAGTGCCTCTCCTTCTATTGTGCCTGCTTTACTGGGACAAAGTTACGTTCTGGCAACGCACACTCCAAGTTTTCCCCACGTCTAGCTCTCGCCCCAGCAGACTGGCTCAGTTCTCTGATGGCAAGGCTCTGCAAAACAGGCTGCAGGGCAGTTGATAGGAGGCTGAAAGCACAGGCTGGCTAAGATTACTTTCTTTGGAAACTGCAAGTTGCAGTAAGCACATGATATACACACACTAGAGCTCAGCTGGTTGCACAAAGGCCTTAACTTCTCCCTGTGTAGACCTTCACTGTATCTGTTACACCTGAGCATTTAACACATGCAGAGATCTATATAAAAGCTTAAGACCAGTGGTACTGTCCTGCCTCAGTTTCTTTAACATGCTGCAGCCTCCCATGGAGCATCTCCATCCCTGTCTCACAGCTTATGCATGGTCTTTCACAGTCCCAGCTCATGGAATTGCAGCATATCTCACAGGCAGCCAACTACTGTCCTCAAGGGCAAGCCCCTTGGCTAACCAGAACAGCCCACTAAGGCACTATGCCTCTGCCCCCCCGCAGCTAGCCACCTCTCCTGTTTTAAAGATTCTGCTTTAGCATCTGAGTTTGCTCTTCTCACCAGTGAGCTTTTGCTCTCCGCCCCAAGTCCCTGCCGTCAGTCTCAATCAGACTGTCTCCCCGTGCTTCAGCTGTCCCCACCCCAGTGGGCTTCTTCCTGAACAGGAATCAGAACACATCCCTCTCTTGCTCTTGACACAGAGACCACCCAGACTGGCCCTGAGGGCATATGGCTGACTGCAGATACAGAGACAAGAGTACCCTGGTCTCGTAACCACCAGCTTTCTTGAACTGTATACAGACAGATTTCCTCAAGACATGGTCTTATGTCTAGGCTACAAAAGCTTAAGACTCAGACTTGAGAAACAAGCATCTTGCTGCCTGTGGGACTCATGCTCTGACAGACCACATTGCCCTCCGTTTCAACCCGTCTCTATTTTCTGTCTGTGCCAATACCAGCTACATCGACAAACACCAGTGGCACAGACCCCCTTCTCCTCCAGCGCCTCAGAACTAACTGCTTGTTCTCCCCAGGTCACACAGACTTGCATGGGGAAACAGATACCTTAGGAACTGCTGCAGTGCTGGGGGAAATGGAAACATGGGAGATAAGGAATTAAAGCCTCCTCTACTTCCGATATTGATTTTACTTTAATTTTTTTAGTCTTTTTTTTTTTTTTTTTTTTAAGCTGACATGTTAAAGGAAGCCCTTCCATATATTTCTACATTCATATAGGTAATTAATTCACATATAGGATATACAAATTAAAGTTCTTCAAACCCAAAACAATTTCCTCCCCTTAGGAGGATGCTCTTGACTTCCACCTTGCTAAGTACCTGAACAGGAAAAATGTCTTATGCAATGGAAGCACCGAATCTCATCCCTTCCCACAGTGTACAACTGCCAGCACACAACCTTCAACCACGATACCCAAGCGCAGGACCCAGCCCAACGACCCCCCTTTTAGTATTTATTACAGCAGATGTGCTAGTTACCTGTTGTGCAGAAGAGTTAGAGAAGAAAAACTCTCCTGCTTTTAGCTTTTTGAGAAATACCTAATCTTTTGCCACGCATTTCAGGAATCAGCATGAATGCAGGCAACAGATAGCCTTGTTTGGCCCCAAATCAGCTATCCTTTACTCTTGGAAGACCAGCTTGAGTGCAGGCAACAGCAATGTGTATTGCTTGTATTAGAGCAGCATGTATTTCCAGTAGTGGCCAGGAGTTCCAGCCTTTGAACTGTCACGTTAGGCTATGTATTCACAAACCAAAACATAACACACACAGCTAGGTCTGGTTTTGAGCCTGCCTCTGCTGAGATGTACTAGGATGTTTAGTGAAAGAAAATTCTTGCTCAGGTTGTGTCCATTCAACGCATTCAGTCATTAATCACACACATTCCACCTCTGAGTAGCTTCTTCACTCCTCTAGCCTTTTTACTATTATATCATAGAGGGCAGGATTGTCATGTCCTAGCAGAATAACCACCTGACAGGAATTCCTGTGCCTGGGACATCCACGTCTGTAGTTAAACAGTTCAGTGGCAGGTGGATCACCTGTTTAGGAATGACTTCTGCATGGTTTTCTCTGCACTCCAGTAAACAAGAAAACTGCTCCACCCAGCAACACTCACTGGCTGGAGAAATGCTGATCCTCTGCAGGCTGATGAATGCAGAGGCAGAGATGTTCTCACTGCCTTCCCTCATAGATGCATCCTTTCTTTCTTCCTGTGGTAAAGAGGAACTGCTTAATACATAGGTGTTTCTCCTCAGAAGACCCCCAATACCACAGCTGTTTGTGTGGATGCCTTCCAGACTTTTTTTTTTGTACAGCCTCACATTTCTTGATCCTTTATACCACATGCCTTGATTTTTACACTGCCTAAACTCCAGCAAGCTACAAATTAATTCTCAGAGAGGCAGACTGGGGAATTTGGGCAACACCAACGCATTCATCTACCAACATGGATGAGGATAACTTTCATTCCTCAAGATCAAATCTTAACAAGAGGTAAGAAGCCAGTTTCCACAAGGAGACCTTGAAGGCTGTGTCCTCTCTGCTCTGAAAAGCACCTCCTTACAGTCTCTGTTTGGCAGCTTTCGGTCTGCAGTGAATTAGCAAACAGTTTCAAACCCAAGATCTTTTAGTTCAGTAAAAAACTGCTTATCTTGGCAGTACTATGGATGAACATTGGACCTCCTCCAGCAATCTCTGTTCTCATTTAAAGCACACTTCATCCTCAAGGAACTCAAGACAACCCATGGTGACAGTAGCATCTGAGAACTTCATATCACAGTTCATTTGGGTCTGGAAATGCAAACTATGAGGTCTTCTAGCTTACACACCTTGGCTCTGAGTCAAAGAATGTGTTTTGATCACTAAAAAGTTATTCTATACCCAAAAAAAAAAAATAATCCCAAGGAACTGTTTTAAAAATAACTATGTTTGTATAGAATTAAGTTCTCTGTAACACAGTAAAGGTGTGTTTAGAGAAAGACATGTTAATTAAATCAAGCCTCAATACAGGATATTTTAATAAGGGAAACACAGCAAGAAATAAAGCTCCATTAATAGTTATTGGCACATTAGGAAGATGATTAGTACTGAAATTTTACAGAGCTAATATTGCCTGGTCTTCCTTGTGAAACCAAGGAGAGCACAGGTAAGATTTCAGGTTGGATTTCTGATCACCCCCAAATGAATTCTTTACTTTCCAACGCAGACATTTCCCAAATGCAAAAGACAAGCACAATACACAGGTGACAATCTCTTTTTCCTCTCTAATCCTGCACCAAACTGCCTAAAAAGGTTACTATGTTCATTCACAATGCAAGTGATAAAATTTCACCTCCTGCCTCTGCCTGACAGGATTTGATTCACTATGTTGAGCTTATCCATCTCTTCCAGATAAGCTACAGAGTGTTATCAAAAGCCTCAGTAAGAACAGTACCAGAAAACTGATCAGAAAATGTCTGACAAGAGAAGTAAGTGTAACAGTGATCTGTGTCCTGAGAAAAGGCCCTAGTCAGGGAGCTGCTGGCTAAGCAGGGAAGAGCTACACTGTACTACAGATCTGCCCTTGACATTTTTGACTTCTTAAGCTAAGCCCAAACTAGTCTTGGTTTCAGATGAATCCAAATCATGTTTTCTGGCATGAGCAGTTTTGCCACACTCTTCACAGAAGAAAACATTGAACCTCTAGCTGATATGCTGCTGTCTTCCTATATTAAATTTATATTACTGCTTTTTTATTCTTATAGCCCTGCCCACTGATATTTCAGTGGCAGAGTTTGGGTGGCACATCTGCTGATGAGGGTCTCTCCACATTTATAGCCATGAGTAGTTTTTCCATTTGAAGATGGATCCAGGCTACAGCCACTCTTCCTAGAAACGGGACCTTTCACAAGACAAGTGAACAGACTAATGTGCTGGCCTGGTGAGTGCACTTGGCAAGTCCAGACTAGGTGCCTGAAGATATCCTTCTGGGCAGGGTGGTTGGGAATGATGGCAACTGAAACACATTTGGCTTAGTCCAGGAGTCCTGTAGCAAAAGCACACAGCCAAGCAGCAAGACATGCCGATTCCATTCTCATCTTTGTGATGAGCAGTCCCACCAACCTAATGCTTCTCCTCTGCTCTTGGGGCATACTCAGGGGACACACTTCTAAGAGAATGGGAAAACCACCTCTGCTACTTTGGGCATTGAAAGAGAAGTGGCTAGTACAGCCTGCCTAAGTATTGCAAGACCCTTGTTTGGATGACATCAGTTGCCTACCAGCCCCAGTCACTCAATGTTTGATAGGTCCCAAAGCAATTCTGATACAGTGGGTAACTTCCAAATATTGAAGGGATCTGCTGAGGGAAACAAAGTGTGTGTGTTCTCCTATGCGTCATGCTGAATCAGCTTGATCTCCCCACACCCTCGAACATCCCACAAAAACAGTAGGTGCTGCATGCCACCCCTCTGCAGTCAGATAGCACATCATGAATGTATTTGCCACTTACTAATTGAGCTCCTCCCCTTAACCATCCAATTCAACCAAGGTCTTGCTGCTTCTCAGAAGGACAAGTGAGCTGAGCAAAGACAACAGCTTCAAATGCTGTTCTTGTAATTTGTATCAAGATTCAAGACCCACGTTCAGTCTTTGGGATGCATTAACTTTGGAGCACTAACTTTTGAGTAACCACATCCATGATGCCAAACCGTTGCTCATACGGGCTTCCCTGATTATTTGATCACCTTTGCAATTGGCACAAAAACTTTGTTGTTCCTTACTCTCCCA
Source organism: Megaceryle maxima (assembly GCA_024605025.1). Classification (NCBI taxonomy): domain Eukaryota; kingdom Metazoa; phylum Chordata; class Aves; order Coraciiformes; family Cerylidae; genus Megaceryle; species Megaceryle maxima. The sequence continues at coordinate 57,436 of JANHGN010004609.1, forward strand.
TCCATTTTGCACGCAACCTTTTGGAGGTTATGAACTCTTTAGCTAGTGGGATAGAGCTAGCCACAGACTGCTGTGGGACAGCACTGTAATATCCTTGATCAGTGTATCTTTCTACAGCTGACTGCCACATCCAACATCTTACAGAAGCCTCTCATGTTCTGAAATAAGCTTTAGTAGAACTGGAAGGGCTACTCACTAGAAAAGGACTTTACAATCTATGTGAACACGTGAGAGGCCATCCCAGGGTAAAGGAAATATTATTAAGTATGTGACCACTGTTTGCGATCAGTTTAGGATAAGGTTCTGCAGCTTCTGTATCATCTTCACCTCTCAGATTTCCACTTCCAGCTGCACTGGTCATGGACAAGTATCTTATTCTGTTAGTTTGGCAGTGCCAGAATATAGCAGTAGATCTCTGCTCTTCAGCCTCTGAAGATAGCTCTGCCCGCCTCCCTTCGCTCCGCTTCAACTGGTTGAAATCTACTCCAGAAGGGAGACACCAAACAAGCAGTTAGAGTCATTGTGGGTTTTCAGTTTGATTTTCATTCCAAGGCAGGGTGGGTGAAATGATCTTGTGGCAGATTTGGTGCATTTCCAAGTTGATTCTGCACAGATTAACACTTCACTGGCTGCATACAAAGCCCATGAAGATAAACACAAATACAAGAAACTGTTGTTACCTACTTTACTCTGCTCACCCTCCCGTACCACGCTGTTAGCTCAGCGGTTGTGACTGCAACACATTCCAACTGCAGTCGCACAAACAGCAGATCAGAACTGGGGTAGAGTGAGACAACTCTCACTTGCTCCCCCGCCACAGCCTTAGGTGGCCATAGGCCACCTTGATTTGTCACCATAACACACCGTAGAGGAGTTGCAGAATTCTCAGAAAATAAATGTATTTTGTGAGAGGAGAAAAGGTGAAACATTAGAAAGACTACTGATGCAGGGAAAGCAGCTCAAATCAGAAGCTCAGAGCTAGTGCCATTCTCCCCATGCCCTCGGTCAAAGCTCAAACTGCCCTATAAATCTATTCATGACATAGCCATGCCATCCAAACTGCCAAGGAGCAAGTCAGAAGACTGCAGCACTCACCTCTGGGTACCACTGAGATCTCAGCAAGCAGCTTTTCTGTCTGGGAGACGCACTGTCCTGGACTCCACCACCACACTGTGCAGCATCTCAGCATAGACTTGAGGCTTTATCTCCTGAATTAGGAAAGGAAGGAGTCATAGGCAAGTCAGAACAAACAAGTCCAGCAAGTCTCAGTGACAGAGGCTTACCCAGTAGCATGATTCCTCCCCTAAAACAATAACAATACATTTCTTTCATCACACCTTTCATCCAGGAATCCCAAAGCCTTTTCAGAGCATTAACTGCACCCTGCAACACCCCAAATCAGAAGAGTCATGAAAATTTTGCAAGGATGCAGAGTTTATTTCCTTCTTTGGTATAATTAAAAACAAATCAGAAATTATGGGCAGGACCAACACTAAAAATTTGCACGTTCTAAAGACACAATGTTCAGTCCCAAGCTAGATATAAAGCTGACGTAAATTGATGTAGAATCAGCATCATGTGCCTCAAGTCCCTTAAATTTCCTTGAAATTGGTCATTTGGACAGACAAAAAATTGCCCCCATAACAAAGAAGGACAAACTTCAATGCAGGTGTTAACTTCTTAAACATTAATTTCAATGGTGGCTAGCCACACACACATTTCTGACCTGGAAAAATTCTTTCAGGTCATAAACATTTATGATACAAATATTTGCAAGTTCTCTAGATAAGTATTACTACTTGTGCTAGTTACAGCAGGTTAATTGGTGAGTCCATTAACACAAGACCAAACTCTAACCTAAAGTAGCATTTCTCAGTCTTTTCTTGGGAACCTTTTTTATTTTTTTCCCATTTTCTCAGTTTCACCAAACTTACTAGAAGATCTATATGCCCACATAGCCTTACAGATTTGTTTCAGAAGGCAAATGAAGAAGATATACAAGATGATATGTGTGTGGAATGTATTTGCTTTGCTGCAGTAAAGTTTATAACATCTAGGGACTCTTTTCCTTCAGCTTAGTGACTTTCATCTGACACCTCTACAGCTCAGGGATCACCAGCTCAGTAAGACACTGATGCAAATACATCTTACATGACTGGAGCTCTTCCTTTCACCTTTTATCAAGCCCTTAGCCAAGTAAGAGGAAGACTGCCTTTCTGGGAAGGCCAGTTTCTTCTGAATGAAACATAGGCTAAAGCTAAGCCTCAGCTTACCATAATTTGGATTCAGTCAACGTCTCAGCATAATTTGTTATGAAACACAGTGAATACAGTTGCTAATGATGCACGTCACATAATTGCTTCTCCGTGCTGTAACTGGAAGCTGCATTGCCAGCCCATATAGGAATATTTCTATTGAGTCAGTCCAGATGTGCAAAAGAAACGCAGTCAGAAGCCTAGCTAGAGGGTGACTATTTCTAAGGGTAAAGCATCAAGTGTCATATGATTACCTGACCCATGTGTAGGTGGTGTGAAGACATATTCATTTCAGGCCCTTGATCCTCAGAGATAGAGTCCTTTCTTGTGACTTGATTGTGGCATAGGTGGAAGAATGCATGACACAGAAGCTCCATGGCACTCTCTGAACAGTCTCACCTGCAGGTAAAAAAAAAAACCAAAAAACTATTGCTGCTTAAGGAAAAAGGTTAAACTAAGGAGGCTCTTTAGGATGCTGAAAAGCTCTTCCAGACCTAGTTTCAAGGCAGGAAGGTACCAAAGTGATAAGGATGTAATAAACCCAGTCAGCGGCCCCCTCTCTGTACAAGGTGTCTGTGTATTTTCCTATACCAACAATACTTCCCTGGGGCAGAAACCCCCACTAAGAAAAAGGGACAGGCAATAGTGATCAGTGGTTCAGTTACCAGGTACCTAACAGGCTTGGGTTCTGATTCCAGAGACAGTGTACTGATGTGCCTGCTGGTGCTACCCTGACAAACTCCAAAAGAAGCCTGAGCATACTGGGAAAAGCAGGGAAGGGGACAGGGGCTGTGGTCCACCTGGAGACCACATGAAAGAAAGCAGAGACATTCCGAAGGCAACACTTAGGATGCTAAAAACCAGGACTTCCATCATAACGTGGCTGGTGAGGAGGCAATGTCTCAATACACAGCTAAAGCAGTGGAGTAAGCAAGTGGCTCCAGCTCACTGGGGACTGGGGAAGCTTCTAGAGTAGATTATGCTTAGCAAAGGATGACCAGATTTCCACCTGAACTGTGACAGAAATGGGAGCAGCACTTCATTTGGGAAGATTATATGGAAATTTCAAGCTGACAAGTAGGAGAAAGCAGACTGCTGCACATGGGATGCACTGTTCTAAACAGGGTTTTAAACTCTGACACAAACCACAGAAAACTCAACACTCAAAGCAGAAGCATCCCAGAACCATCTAGCTGATATTTCTCAGGAGCAAAGTATCTATATAAGAAACAAAGTGATCAAGATCATTTTGCAGTCAATCAGGGTGAAGGATGGAAAAACTGCATTACTGATGATGGCATGCAGCCTCTCACCCCACTACTTTACAGCCAGAAGACCAAGAGAAATGTTCCCCCCAAAAAGTATTCTAAAACAAGTATAGGAAACCTCTGACAGCATAGTATGATAGACAAAACAGCCACATCAGCACAAGCAACTAAGTAATAAAAGTAGAGAGTATTTCTATAAATACACCGTACGTGGTCAAATCACCACAGCTTTTGTCAAGCAAAGTGCTACCTTGCAAACTTACCTCAGTTCCTGAGCAAGCCAACAGCTGGTGCATGAGGCAGATCTGATTGAGAATGTCTTCTGGGATTTCCAAGAGTAATGAAATAATCTCTCACAAAAGCCTTTTAAAAGGTCTGAGCTGCCATAGGATGTAAAGGCTTGAGCTGGAGGGAAAAAAAACAAAACAAAACAAAACAAACAAAAAACCCAAAACAAACAAACAAAAACCAAACAAAATCACTTCAGAGAGAAAATATAGGAAATAAATAATGATGCCTTTTGTGAAGCCAGGTCACTATCTCCCAGGAATCTCTGCTATATTCAGAAGTGGTCTGGAAAAAAGAAACACTGAGATGACAGCCATCCAGTGCTAGCTGTCTACTCATGCCAGTAAAGAGAAAAACAACAACATGCTGCTGAAAAATCTCATAATACTGAGACACTTTGTAATAAAACAACAGATGAACTTCAGAGTGAAAAAGGGGTGAAGTGGCACACATACAGAAAACCAGCCCTAACCTCACCTACTAAGGGTCAGGTTATCATAACTACACTGTCAGAAGTTTATCTGAGTTGTTATTCTTTTCAGGAATACGATTGGGGCAGAGTCTCCTATGAGAACATCAACTCAGGAGCAGTCAAAAAGCAAGAGGAACACTAGAAACTAGAGAAAAGCAAAAAGGGAACAAACATATCACAGCATTAATCCACAGTACACCTGTATCCTGAATATTGCATTAGATTCTGGTCGATTCGCTCTTCTCAAAGCCAATACAGAAGAACTGTAAAAAGTCCTGAAAGAAGCAGCACAAGTGATGGAAGGACCAAAAAAGCTTCTATGCACAGGATGCCTGAATAGACCAGGATTCTGCAACATGAAAAAAAGGATGGAAGAAGGGATAGGGGTCTGGAGAGTAATGTGTGGAGTACTCTATTCACTGTTTCTTCTCATACAGTAACTAGGGGATTTCAGACAAGAGCAGCTTCTTTAAAGCAAGCACAAGAAGATACTGTCATATAATATACAGTTAAGGCATAAAGGCATACAGCTCCTTGCTGCATGGTAGATAAAATGTCAAATGCTGTGCATCTTTAAAGGGAATAATCACTTTTATGGGGAAAAAAACAAAACAAAACAAAACAAAAAGTCCACAGAGAGCTCTTAAATACAATGGTGTCATCTTTGTGACCCAATAATTTCCTGACTGAAATCTCCAGAAGTTTAAAAAACACATTCACAGGAAGAACTGCTGTGTTCTCATCTTCCCCAGACCACTCCACAAGGCTCTAGTTCATTCAGCTGCCAGGTATTCCTTCACATAATATATTAGTAATACTGCAATAGGACACCTGACAGCTAGGGATCAATGGCTTCCCCATCTGTCTCCTTTGCAAAATGTGGTCTGACCTGCCTAGCTAGATCAGTAGCCACTGGAAAGCTCTATTGGTGTCTGTCTTAGACGGTTAAAGAACTATGGCAGCCCTCTCATCAGAGCAGTTCAGTTGGAAGGGTCCTACAATGACCATCTAGTCCAACTGCCAAGAAACTACCATGTTTCTCAGCACTCAACAGTGCATTCAGGTCAGGTTCCAGAGGAAGCCTGTGCCAAGCAACAGCTTGAATTCCTGGCTACAGATCACCCTACCTGTGTGGTATCTGTATCTGATGACACATCAGACTCCACGAAGGGGCTGTGGTCCCCCAGGTAAGCTGAATGCTGTTCCTCTGATCTGAGGCAGCCTAAAGGTGTGTCACAAAAGCCACAGCACCTCGTGTCTTGCACAAGACTGAAATTCACCACTGTCTTTTTGGAAATTAATTTCAAACACACACTGTCATTTTCTTAGATTCCCCCAGCTTAGCAAGTGAGGTACCACAGGCACTTACCTAAAGTCAAGGCAGAAAGTTACTTCTTTCACTTGTGGACACTGGAATGACACCAGTTCATCAGTGATTGATGAGCCAAGCATGTTCTTCATCTTTTATCTTCCAAAGGTGTCCAGTTACCAAGGCACCTGCCAAGGAAATTTTTAAACATGGAATTTCCCAGGATAGCCTCCAGCTAGACAGACTTCACTGAATGCAGAACAGCAGCCCAGAACAGAGTACGCCTGCAGGCTCGCGCACACACCAGTGCTCAGGTTGCTCTGCCCGGGCTAGCAGCTGGGCCATGTGAGCACAATGCCTTTGCATGGCAGGTGCTGAACTACCCCAGTATAGACCTGCCTGTTCTTCTCTGAAGACCTAGTTGCAAATCCTCATCTAGTAGTTAAAATAAAGCTCCTGAAAAACAAAATCAAGTCATTTTTCTGGAAGCCATCAATGTCCTTTATTGTACACACACACAGCAAAATAGTTACTAAAACTTTGCTTTCCTTTCTGAGTTTATTGAGGGAATATCTTTCATTATGAAACTTCAAGGAACAAGAGAAGCTTTCAATACACAAGGACCTTCATCCACTTGATTTATTTTTTTTCTTGGTAACACCACTGCAGCTGAAACTGTCACAGGGCTGTGTTTGATTACAGTTGTCAGAGGATTTGCTGCCAAGTTTATTTCATTAATAGTTTAATTCAAGTCACAATATGCTTGAAACCTGAAGCCTTCCGTCCAACTTTGAAGCTTGCTGTAGCTTGACACTTAGTCTACCTGGTATGTTCAACAGGATCATTTTGCTGACATTAGGACCCTGTGAACATAAGCACCAAAATGCTTTAAGCACAATAACTGCAGGAACTGAAGCTGGAAGAAACTTGATGCTGAGCTACTTCTTTTGTTCTTGTTTTTTGATGGTGTCTGAACAGAGACACCCTATGGCAGCAAGGCACTTGTATCATTTAATTAACCCTGCTTCTGTTATTAAAGAGAAAGAAACAAAAAAATTCATGAAGCAGTAGTCATGTAGCTGACTGACAGAGTAGGTTCACAGCTTCATTTTGAGCACTGAAGTTTCCCACATGGTGTGGTCCACAAATACTCTGGTATCTTTAGTGTCACCTGGATAATCCCAACATCCTATGATTTCAGTCTCATCCATTGCATAAAGGATACAGTAAGAAAGCCATAAGCAAACAAAGGTAAGTGCTGTTTCAGCCTCTGGAGAGGCATTTGCTTACTACTTCCCTCTTGCACACTGCTTTGATTTGTCAGAAACAAAACACTAACAGGATTAGGTCACTCTGCTAGAACTGTATCAGTACAAGCTACAGAATATCCAGGATTCTGTTCAGCAGTGGTCTAAAGAGGTCGTGTACAGGCTGGAAATAACTTAAAGCAGAGCTTATTGCACAAGCCAGCTGAATTCTTCACTTGTCCTTTTTTTACTGCTGTACTACCAAATGAATTGAACTTGTGCATATTGTAAGCAGACGGGGGACAGATCCAAAGCCAGTGGATCAGAAGCAACTGTGTATGCCTGTGATGCTTTTTTTTGTCTCCCCATCTTGTTTTGCTACTCATGCCTTTAAGAACAAACTGTATGGTTTCACCTAGGGCTCTGAGTCAAGCAGCCTTTACTCAGTCTCTCTCACTCACGATAATCCTAAAAAATTCCTCCTTATTAAACCACTCTGAAGTAATTTCCTGGTTGGAGCCTACCTACTGCTGCCTTGTCAATCTCTTCCCTAATTGAGAAATTAACATTCTCTAGAACTGTCCTGACTTGCAGAATGCTGAAGAATTGTCTTAAACACTAAGCCATTAACAAGATCTTGCTATATTAATGTGTCATCAAAAATGCTTCAACAACTCCTGTGTCTCCTCCCCATCACATTTGCCACAAAAGCTCTCCTTTTCTTACTTTAAATGATACTGAGATACATAGATGCCTACAGTACATGCCATAGGATTTAACCTCTCCTTGGGCAGTTCTTGAAACACAGAGAAGCAAGAACAATCTGCTGTTGTAATGAATTGCCCGTGTAGACAACAGTGCAAAAGTATAAACTGCTATGTAAGTACCAGTTACAGCTGACTCACATCACCTTCACTGGGTTACCAGAGCTGAGCTGTGGGGAGGATTTCTTCCCATTATTTCAGCAATGGCCATTCAGGTACCTGATGCATGCGCTTGGAGACTAACCTACAAGTCTTGGTAAAGGCAAAGTAAAAAAGAGGAGATTGAACAGAGAGATTAAGAAAACATGTCTCTCCTTATAATTTATTTTGACCTTATGTTCATCTCTAGGGCATGAAAAACAACTCTAAAGAGTAAAGCACTTCTATATTTGTGCTTTCTGTTTAACATAATTGCTCTACAAAACTAGTGTTAAGATGAAGAGAAATTTAATTACCTTATTCCTACTTGTGAAGGATGTCCTGCCCATGACAGGCCAAAGTATTTCCAGGTTATCATTAGTCTGTATGAAGAAAGAGACTCAAGGAAATGGAAGTGGACGTGATCTGGAGCACAGTTCTGGTTTCCAAATCAGGAAAGGGAAGGTGGTGGTGAGGAACAGTAAGATAAGAATCAAAAATACTGCAAATTAGACCTTGTAGTATTTGTCCATGAAGGCTGAGGCTGCTATAAATGACAAGTATCTAGACACAGCTAAGTAGAGAAATAAAAAGAAATTAAGAAATTTGTGTCAGTCTCATACTCACTTTTAGCCTCCAGAAAGGAGTCAGGAAAATTTGAGGCTAAAGCAACAACTAAAGGAATATCAATGTTTGAACTGCTGGACAGGGAAAAGGAACAGCTCTTCAATATTAGCTCAGTGAACCCTGCAGTCCCATGGATCCAGGACACTTCCTGGCACACTGAGGAGCCCATCACAGTTGCACTATAGAGATACCAGACTCAGGGAATACAGAGCACCATGCAAGTAGCTACCAGAATGTGAAGGGCACCACCCACGACCTGTTGCATTTCACTGCTCCTGTCCATGCTGTGCAGAGGTACACTAGCCCACCACCAGCAAGAACACAGCATTGTCCCTGGCTGTACACAACTGCCTGCACTTCCCAGCTCCAGTACTCAGAGGGGGCTTATTCTTGCAGACCAATTCAAATTCCCTTCTGCACCCAGTGTCCCAGCAGCAAAGACTAGAGAAGTCATTTGTGGTTGCTGCTAGTAAGCCTGGAGCTTCATCCCCTACAGTAAACAGAGCAAGGTACAGCCCATGCTTGGGGTACCTTGGAATACTTGATATTATAGATAGGACAGTGCATACAGAGGTGGGAGACAATCTCTTCATAATAAGCAGCCTACTACAAAAACCTGAGTCACAGTGCTTCAAGATTTTTACCAGCTGGAACACACACAAAAAGTCCTTAAAACACTATTTTTAATAGTAGAAGAATGTTCCACCTGGGTGCCACTATGTTCACGTGATTTACACTAAAGCAGGACGACACATAGACATGGAATGCTTAGCTCTAACAGAGCTGCAATACCAACACAACATCCTTGTGCTGAGCATATGGGTGATCTCCCAGGAGACAGGCAGGTTCTTGGGATGTTCCCCCCTTCCTGCTTGGTGAGACTGGGTGGGCCAGACCCTGGTCTGAGTTGCTTTAAAAACAAAACAAAATAGCTGGTGCAGAGAGCCAGGCTTACAAAGCATTTGATTTGGGTGGGGAGTTGGAATCAAACAGTGCTGGTGACAGCTGAGTTTTTCAGGCTGTGTCTACATAATGCAAACAGTCTGGGTACCTGAAGCTCTGGTGGAAGGAGTCTCTGTCTCTCCTGAATCATCTCTCCTATGAACAGACACTGCCAGGCAGTGCCAACCATTCAGGGAGCCAGGCCAGCACACTCCAGTACACCGCAACTACAAGGGGAGAAGTTTTGGCAATGATAAGCCAGCTCCCATGGTGTACCTGTGCAGGGACAAGTCAGCAAGATCATTTCCAAGACCACCTAAGTAAGGCTGGAAACCTTGGTGAATACTACTCTGACATTTGCAAGGGATGCAGGGACAGCAGTGCTGAGCCAAGTGGGCAGAAATCAGCACTGGCTTTACTGCTCCAGGTTGACAGGGGAGCAGAACTGGGCTGAGTGGATAGTTGAGGGCGTATTGCTGCTGCAGTTACTAATGTGTGTCCTCCGTTGACAGTGAGCAATGATGATATGATGGTGAAGAAGTTTTTTCCTAATATCAATCTAAACCTCCCCCAGAGCAACTTCAAGCCATTTCTTCTTGTCCTATCTAATGCTGCTTGGGAAGACACACCACCACTCACCTCACTACAACCTCCTTTCAGCTAGTTGTAAAGAACAATAAGGTCTCCCCTGAGCCTCCTTTTCTCCAGGCTAAGCAACCCCAGTTCCCTCAGCTGCTCCTCCTAACACTTGTTCTCTAGACCCCTCCCAAGCTTTGTTGCCTGTCTTCAGACTTGCTCCAGCACTACAACATCTTTCTTGGAGTGAGAAGCCCAAATCTGAACAGAGTATTTGAGGTATCTTACTGGCCCTCCTGGATGGCAGCCCATCCTTAAGTAGCTAACTCCCTCTTGACTAGTTCTTTTTTCCCCAAACTCTATGACTCAAGTGGAGGAAGCAGAGAAGGAGGACTATATTTGGAAGGGAACAGAAAGGGATACATGGTGTTTAAAGAAAACTGACTGCAGGGTTTCTAATTATGTAAACTATCTTTCAGCACACAGCTGATAGCTTGAAGCCACAGGGCAGGAAGAAGTCACTCCATATAAACCCATCTCAGCAGTTTTCACTGCTGGGCCTCAGACAGAGCTTTGCCAGACTTAACTAAAGTGCTTTTCAGGAGAGGAAAACATGCAGAAAGGGGAATTCTTCACCCTGTATCTGTAGGTTGCCTCTCCAAAAGGCTGACTTCCCTGTAGGATGCCACACAGAACAAGTCCATTTTGCTGCAAGGTGAGCTCAGGCCATCATATGACCTCAAAGTCAGCTGATCAACAGGAACATCTGTGCAGCCCTCTCTCAAAAGCTTTCACAGGCTGAGTTAAGAGTCCTGAGGTGAACAAAGGATTTTTTGGGTCAGTGCATAATATCCATTAAAAACTGGTCTTTCACCTATTCTAGAAGAAATGCTTTGTAAGAATAAGTGTTGCAAAACACCTGTTCTAGCCAAGAGCATTCATGACTGTATGACTTAGTTGCTAATATGAACAGGAAATCTCTTTCCCTCCCCACTGAGTGGTGCTTCGTAAAGCTAGCTGATGCTGTTAAAGCTTGAAGGTGTGCAAGTGCTCCCTGTGCTGGATCCAAAGCTCAGGTGCTAGCACTAGCAGAATGCAAAAGTCTAAAAGTTCACATTATTTTAGTTCAGGAATCAGTAAGACTCACTGACAAAGTCCACAAAACGAACACTTTGCGATGATGGTGACCTTGCAAGGCGTTAGCAGTGGACCTTGCACAGACTAGAGCTCCTCAATTGTAAACAGTGTTTTAGTTCAAATACTCAAGAACTTCCCCAAGACAACCCCCTGGAAAATGCCTGAAAACCCTAAATTGTATGTTAGGGATGAAGAACACGTACTCAAGATGTTCAGCAACACATGACATTTCCACAGGAGTCAGCAAGATGTGGGTTTTGGAGAAAGAAAAGTCTTCAAGTCTTTAATAAAAAAATTACAACTTCTCAAAGATTTCCTACCTCAAGTTGTCTCTGCCAACAGCAACACCAGAATGAGTGCAAATCCTTTTGAAAAGGAATACTGAAAATTCCAACATCTCCAGCCACAGAGGAAAGGAGAAACTCTCTTACTGTTAGTCATACTTCAAACACTGACACACTCATGAACACTACTAGTAGATGATACTCACCAGTATCAACTCCCCCACTCTCTGCCCACTCAGCCTAGCAGTCCAGTGCTGCTGAACGAGCTCTTCTGCCTCTTTCTTCAAGACAAAGGAGCCAAGAGCAGGCAGCTCTAAGCCTGTGCTGCCATCTGTATCATGCACAGGCTTCAACTGCTGCTCAGGAAGGGTGAGGGTCTGCCCAAGCCCTACATGCCAGACTCAAGAGGACATCTCGGATACACCAAGGTGTCTCATTGATAGACTATGATGACAACTGAATGAAACTCAAGGGGACACTGCTCTTTCCAGTGCAGGGACACCGGCAGTATAACGCACTTCAAGTATTTACCCGGAAAGTTCAGCACTGCTGGAGGAAAATTAATTCCCAGACATGACAGTGCTTTGTATACCTTAAATAATCCAGGATCCTTACATTGAGAGCAACCTATGGGGGACACTGCTGAAGTCAATCTGGCTGAAATTTGTACCAAACCCAAAAGCTTTCACCTGGTAAGTACTTAAATACACATTTCTAAGCAGCAGCTAGCTCTATGCCTACCACCTTTGAGTGTCTCACATTGCACATACAAGCTTGCATTTCAAAGCTACCCTGTATGTTGGCAGTTAGGATGGCAAGGAACAAGTGCAACATGGTCCTGTAAGTAGCTGAGGCTAAGGAGAGGTGACTGCTAACAGTCAAGTCACCACATGTTAGCTAGGTGCTAATTATCTGCTAAACTGTATTAACTAGTCAACTGCAATTGCAGGGTAACCTGAACTTACTTCCAGCTGATTTATAACATGTTAAACTGATATAATCTCAGTTTGTGCTGCAATGGGACAGAAACAAGCATGCTGTCGACATGGCTCTGCTGAGCTGCGCTGTGTTGAACAAATGCAATCCAAAGACCACCCCTTTTTCCCGCATCCCCAACAATCCTTCCTGTAACACTGGGGTGCGGCACCTCTGAAGCCTTACCAGTAATTCACTATTAACCCCTTCCCCAATCCTGAAGGAAAATACATCCAAAAAGTTTGTAAGAGAACCTAAGAAACCTTTTCTTCTCTCCTTCTCCCCTCCATGTCCTGTATCTCTGTGGTCATCCTCACAAATAGCCCCAGGACTAGTTTACTTAAATTGTCTGTAACCTCTCCTAATTAATGTTGGAAAGAGGTGGAGCTGCTGTTGTAACAGCAAGAAGCAGTCTGTCACTAGCCACAAGATTTAAGATAAAAACCTAACAGGCAGAATTCTCCCACACACTCTACTAAGGCCCGACAAAAATCTAAATATAATCAGTTTGAGGAAATGTAAGCTTATGTTACTCTGCTCCAAGTGTAATGTTTGCCAATAACATGGAAAACTTAATTGTGTGAGGAGCGAAGACTCATTTACATCATTTAACCTCCTAGGTCTTCATTAGCCATTCCTAACAGTTAAGCAAAGCAGCCTGCTTTGTTCTAACCATAACCCATGACTGGAATAACATTTGTTACACTGTCTGGGTAAAGGTCTCACCTTTCTGTCTTGAAGACCAGTTGTCCTTGACTGTCACCCTACCTCCATGTCTGGTGTGACAACCACACTTCTTTCCTCTGTAGAGCTCAAGTTTTAAAATGACACCTTGATTAGCAGCTACCATGATGCACCACCATGATGGAGAGGACTAACTGCTACTGCCTGAACATACATCTAAGGAAGGAGTCAAGAAAAAAATCCCACTGACAATTAAATGAAAGATCAAAATAAGTTTTTAAAAGTGCCTCACCAGGATCTAGATTCTGACCACCTAAAGCTTTAATCAACTTCTATATGGAATGGAAAACCAGAATCAGTTTGCTGCTTGCAATGGTGTATTACTGAAATATATCTAGACTTATTAAATAACAAAGGGTATTTTGTTTTTTGTCAGTTCTTCTCTTTAACAGTGCAAATCTGTCATGAACAAGAAGCCACTTGGTTCCAGCTGGAAAAGCACCAGGGCTTACTTTTGCTAGAGCTTATAGCCTCATCACCTGAACTGGTCTCTAACTGGAAGTAGCTCTGACCGATAGTCTCTTCCCAGGACCCCTGTGTAATGGTATTAAACACTTAGAACAGGGAGATGATCTGCCTGGAGTTTACAGCTTTATACTGTGGATAGCTGGGTAATTCATGTTGAACTGTTCTATCCTATCAACAAGCAAAGATCTTAAAGCTGTTGGTTTTCCCTCTCATTTCCATGCTTTGCTTCCTGGGATAAATCAACTTGGTGCTCCACTCCAGAATTTAACAGGGACAGTTCCAACTCTGAGCCCCTTCTTGTGACAGCTTACAAACACTGCCCGGGTTACCCGCATCCCCTTCTTTCCCCTGAAGTCCTGCTTCCACCACACACATGTTTAGTGTCCTACCTCTTCCCAGTGCACACCAGAAACGGTGAGGCCCAGCGTGGGAACACAGGCAAACTTATTCTTTAGGGCTTCCACCTCTGCTTAGCTGTCCTCAGCCACTCTAGGTGGGTACTTAAACCCTGAACTCACACAATAGCTCTGCAAAGGATTAAGAAAGGCCACATTTGCTACTGACACAGCTTATACTTAGCGTTGCCCAGCCATAGCTTACAGTAGGAAGATCTGTTCTTCCTCCTCAGTCTGAGCATCTTATGCATAAGGTAGAGATACTGCCACAAGGATTAAAAAAAAGTTTAGACATACTGTCAGTCTCATCTGCACCTAAATGAATATTAACTTTTTCCTTTCCAATACAATAGACATAAGGCAGTTTTCTTACTTAAATTCTCTAGTGCCACACCAGCCATGCTTTTCCTGTTTCCTCCAAGAGCCACCCCTGCCTCTTGCACATGGGCTACCACCAGTCATTCCTTCCACACCCATATGAAGCAACCTAGGTGACCATCTTTTGTAGTAGTTTTCCACAGCAGGATGCTGCAAAACTGTCTGAAAGGCTAAATCAACCTTTGATTCTTCCTGGCAAAGTAGGAGATGGGAAAGAAATAGCAAAAAGACAGTGCTGGAGGCAAACCTCTCCACTCTTGTAAGGACTTTTCCAGACATGAGACAGTGACTGTCCAGACAGAGCACATACCCATGTGCGTGCAGAACATTCTCTGACCAAAAGCCAGTCAAAGATCCGTGTAAACCCAACCTCCTCAGCATACAGCTGGTGTTTGCTGACTCTGGCAATATGAACAGTGCTAGCCACTTGGACAGACAGCCAGCAGGAGCCAGGACAGGTGTGGAGGGATTGCTTACCAGCTAAAGACTATGATCCAAGAAATAAGCAAAAGCCCCAGTCTGTTAATCCACTAACAGTGGGTAGCTTCTAACTCAGAAGGCCAAGTCCTACTCTCCCATACAACGGCAGAAGGGAAAGCCGTTCCCGCACACCATTCCCTGACAGCAGCTTCTCCAGAAGCCCCAGGCTAGCTGGGGCCGCCAGGCAGCCTGCCTGCTGCCATCTGCAACAGGTCTCACCTGGTGAGACAGCCTCCCTTGCTGCATCTGTCTAGACAGCTTAAGTAGCAAGCTCTGCAGAAAATTAAGAGACTTTTACACTCAAAAAGACAAGTTTTTCTAGAACCTAAACTAGCTTTTTAGGCAGGAAAAGCAAAACGTCCATGCAAACCACAACAGAAACAAAGCAGATTTATAGAAAAGGTCTCTCCTAAAAGACTTCTTCCCTTTCACAGGTTTTGATTCTGGACACTCTAGTGGGTTTCTGAATTGCAGAAAGCCCTGTACAGTCCCTCAAGGAAGCTACTCTTTCCACTACAAGAGGTTTGGCCACCTGCACTGCCCATTTTTTTGTACACAATCTAACTCCATTTCAGAGTTTTTAATTCATTGCCTTAAACAAACTACCTGGATATAATGCAATCTGCTTGGTGACACAGGAACTGAAATCAAGACTTTTCACAAACAATCCCATAAGCACAGTAAGATGGCTGAGACACAACGTAGGACCCACAGAAAAAGGGCAGCTGGAAACCAAGGGGTCCCCAAACACTAGGAATATCTGTTCCAAGGAGGGATGGCTGTCATTCAGCCTTCCAACATAAGGCAACAGCATTGATTAGGAAGCAAGTCTAAAGGTTCCTGGCTTCCTCAGTGTCACAGCCTCCTTGTCAAACTTGAAACTAAGAGATAGTTACTTAAATTAAGCAAAATATCCTGCAAAATATCCACTCAAAATTACAGGCATTACAAGCAGAATAAGTGGAATTAAGTTGGAATATTTTTTTTTAATGCTTTGCCCTACAGAACAGCTTGAAATCAGTTCATTTTGTTTTTAAGAAAAAATACAGAAGCCTTAAAACTGAAGTAATCTAGCATTGTCAGAATGACCTTGAGCAAAAATTCAACACCCAAGCTTTTTCGTTCTCAAAGCAGAGATGTTTGCTGTTCTTTGAATTGTCAAGTTTTCATCTACTATACCCACATTTGAAACAAGTATAATATGCAAGGAAGCCATAATTAAGATAATTAACCTATCATACACACATAATTAATATGTCAACTTCAATACTCTCAGGAAGAGCTAACATGTTACATGATGCAAATTCAAAGACAACTTCAAAAGCAGCACTTAATAGGCTATAAAATAAAATAGGAGGTAATTAAAGGAGTTTAATTTGTTGCAGAGACTATACACAAAAGAGTATACTTGGTCTCATTGGGATGGAATTAATTATCTTCACAGCAGCCTATATGGTAGCAGGCTGTGTTTTGTGACCAAAACAGTGTTGCTAACACAACAATCTTTTTGCTCTTGCTGAACAAGGCGGCCTCTGTTTCTCACTCTACTCTTCCCCTCCCTGACAGTAAGTAGGCTGAAGATAGGCAAAAGACTGGGAGGGGTGACAGACAGGACAGCTGACCCAAACCAATCAAAGGGGTATTTCACACCCCATAATATCATACTTGGCAAAAATAAATATGGGCCATAGTATTTTCCAAAGTAGTCATTACTCAAAGGCTGGCTGGGCATCCCACTGTTTGTGGAAGGTGGTGAGTTACTGCCTTTCAATCACTTCTTGTTCCACCCCCCTGGACCATCCTTTGTTCAAACTGTCACGAGACTGACCCATGAGGTTTTTCTTGCTTTTGGTCTTCTGATTCTCTCCCTCATCCCACTGGGTGGGCCTGAGCAATCAGTTGGTGGGTGATTAGCTGCTGGCCAGGGTCAGCTCCCCTCAGAGACACACAGGTCAGAGTTACTCCTGACAAACTAAGGAACTGGGAGCCTTGCAGGTCAGGTTAAAGAATACTTAGGACAACTTAGGGCACTGGAAAGAAAATCTCCAGGTGAACTGAAAATGTATGTAATACCTAGGGATTTCAAGAGCAGAGAACAAAAGGAGCATGTAGTTTTTCCTTTACATCAGAAGCCAGGTAGCTGAATGGTTTCTAAACTACCAAGACAAGGATAAAGCAGATAATGTCAGTGCAGTGACACTACATATTTCTGCATCTGCTTTCACTCTAGGAGATGTGGAACAGAAGACCCTCAGGCTTGCATTAACTGTTTCCAGGAAAATGCAAGGCACTTATGAAAAAACAACTCAAAACTCAATGTATCAAACCCCACAAATATGCTCATTTGGTCCCATACCTGAGGAGGTCAAGAACCACAAAAATGTCCTAAAAATGAAACATTAAATCCTACATCAGAAATAAGGAGACAAGTGGAGCTTTGTGACCCAAGAGTGCTGACAAACTCAAAAAACCCCCCCTGCAGATTAAATTAGACCTGTGTGTTGTGACTCACCTAAATAATTGCCCAGCAAGCTGTGCCTTAAAAAAAAAAAAAAAAAATCTCAACATGCAAGAATTTCTAAACCTGGGTCAGAGAAGGTGAGCTGTACTTAGTTGCCTTGCTTTGCAGCAGAACTTGTCAGAGCCTTTCAGAGAGAGCCAGGTGGCAGAGCAAAAAGGAGACAGAACAAATGACAGTTCACAGTACAGCTGCAATGAGCTGCAGAAGCAGATTAGTCCAACAACCAATAGATAGAGAACCAAGGTTGAGAAGACAGGGTTAAGCAATATTTCATATGCAACAGCACAGAGCTGTATGATGTTTGATGAATAGATGATCGCAGAGGCCAAGTCAAATTCTTAAGCTTCTCTGGAGTGAACCACCATTGCCTACATGTCAAATTTCTTCTATTCAATTTCATTACCTGCTTCCACAGTAACTCCTCTCTGGGACAAACCCTGCGAAGGCACGGATTGTTGCCTAAGGCCCCTCCTGCTACCTCTGACACATCTGCTGTCTCCCTGAAAATCACTGCTTTTCAGCAAGGCTTATCAAGCCTCACAGGAAGCCTTGCCACACAACAGGCACCACAGCTTCCAGCAGCAGGACTGTCATTAAGAGTCAGCTCACATATATTATCCAGCCAAGCACTGTACCAGGAAAGGGGGTCATCCACACTGTATTCCAGTTTACAGTGGTGGAGTTTTGAGGTGAGAGGCATATGTGTAATTGGGGGAAACTTAAGGGCTCAAAATATGCAGAAGTCCTTCAGGAGATAATTTAAAGATATTATTAGCTTGAATGACTCTAGAGGAACACACACACAGTCTGAGAAGTGCCATCTCAAATAAGAGATATTTCTCGAATCCAATTCATGGGCAATTTCCTGAGAAGGATGAACAGTTTCTTTGAGTTTCAACTTTTTCAGTGCTATACTGGAACCTACTGTATGAGATCAAGGCTTCAAACATGCAGTCCTGTTAATACTGATTCTGATCACTGATTCAGAGTCTAATGCTTTCCTTCCACCATTCCACCTTTTCCCACTTGTCTACTGTAGACAAGGTATTTCCTGGTAATTTAGTTTCATTCCTTTAACATTTATAGTGAGGCAAAGCACTAAAGTACATATCCTACTTCTAAATCTCAAAGGCAATAGAATACACACCCTTATGGCATCTGAACACTTAATTGTCCAACCTGTTCTTCCAAGCTTCAGTTACAAATATTCTAAACCTTCTGTAAATAAACAATGAGGAGCATTTAAACTGTAGTTTATCTCCACCTGTGGTGGAGAAGGAAACAGAAGACCCACCAACATCCTTTCAGCCTCAGCTTCTATTATAGCTCTACTATTTATCCATGAAACCTTACAGTTTTGCTGACTCACGATTCTAAGCATCCAATGAGGGCAACAAAGAAAACCATCTAATAAACAAGCAAATTCACACAGGAAAAAAACAAACCAAACCAAAACTTAAAATAATTGAAACAGGATGAAGAATGAGCAAGTTTAAATTCCTTTGAAACACAAGTATTCCAGTGGCCCTAGAAACAGAAAAGCATTGTGGTTTAAAAATAGGGTGTGATACCAGATAACAGCAATGACTCACCTGGAAGACAAGGAGAGTACAAAAGCAAGAGACAAGCCAAAACCTGCACTGTAATGACAACACACAGAGTCACAGCCTTAACAGCTCCATTGGTGCTGGAATGAGAGGTTAAGAACAGGGCAACCTGGCTTTCATGAGCACAAGTCACAGGAAAAAACTAAATCCATCCCAGAAGCAAAAGCCCCACGTACACAAACGGCTATTACCAATAATGGTGCACACTGTAGCCATCCACAATCAAATGCAGTAAGCCACTTTTTAAATCAGCACAGCTTTTGTAATTTGAAGCAACCATTTATTCACGACCAGGAGTCTGACCATAAGGACTGCAGATGAACAGAGGGAATAATATTGGGAACAAAGGAATTTCCTGCCACAGTAGAATATGCATATATGTCTCAACTTGACCATTATCCAGATGCTTACATGTGCAGAATGAAACAGTAACTCCTTATGCAATTGCTAATGTCTATTTACATACTGCCCCCTTTTTTATGAACAACATAGCATTTGGTCTCATTCTGCTGGGGTTGATGTGTTTTGGGGTCAAGAGATAGGTACATAACCTCTACCCAAAAACCCTGTCAGGCATGCTAAAGAAACATTTCTACAATTATGAGATGGACTGCATTTTTTTCTTAGCCGCTTCCTGCCCTTCAATTCCCCTCAAATCCTGCTTCTAACAACCTAAACCTGCTACTTTGAACCATGTTTCTTAAAGACCATTAATGCAGACCTTGTCAACAGGCTATGAAATTTTAAGAACTTGAAAAGTGGAAGTGGGGAAGGAGTAGGGTAGTAAGAGAGGCTACTGCCTCTGTTGAAAGACATTTATGCCCACACCTTGTTACACACCATAAACCCCACGAGAGACAGATGGGTAACTGGGTTTTGCTTTGGTTAGGCTGCCTAAAGAACTACTAATTAATAGAAAAACACCTATAAACTCACCAAACACAAGCTTCCTTCTTTAGAGAAAGATGAATTCCCAGCAACATTATCCCAATGATTATACTCAGTCTTTAATCAGATCTCCAACCCTGAACTGCTCTCTGCAGCCAGGAGCTAGGCAGGAGATATTCAGAGCTGTCAGCATACTGAAGGCCTTGCTGTATTTGGCTCCAACAGCAAGAGCTGGGAAACCTCTTTTCTCTCTACCTTTACAGCCTGGTACCTAAGCAGCACACGGTGCTGCCTCTCTTGCAATTCTTGTTGGAAAGTCTGCACTATCAGAATGGAAAACCCACTGCGTGTCTTCCTCAGACATGGCACAATAGAGGAAAAACGCGCTGGCGGGAGACAGGGAAGCGTGGCGTGCGTTCTCTCCATTATGTTACTGAAAGCTATCTGTCCACAAGGAACAGCTTTAAACCAGGCTGCTGCCAATGGGTGTGAACACTTACTGTGCACAGATCACTGGATGCTATTTTTGTGACCAAAAAAATTCCTTGGTCCACATGAGGGTACTATTCATCTATTTCAGGATAAGTTAAGGTAGGGCCATATAGCTAATGATAGGGTCTATCACACTACCATGTAGACACCTGCCTTGTCAAGCCTGTTCTTTAAAACCCTGTCTAATTGGGCTAGACAGTTTGTACCACACGGTAATTGCTCATACACTTCCAGTGAGATGGCAACGATGAAGAGATCTGTACTTTTCAGCAACTGTAAATCATGGCAGACAGAGAGAATACCAAGTATATGCCTCACCCCTTCAGTGCAGCGTAGCATATAAGCTGAGCTCCTAGTATAGGATTCGTTGGCAATAAAGAGCTAACCATAACACAACTCAGCAGGGAGCATAAGGCCATGCTTAACTTGATGCATCTAATCAGGACCTTGTGGCTTCCGTAATGCTCAGGCAGGAGCTCTCACAGTTCTGCAAATGCCCAGCTGAATTCAGACCAAGAAAATGCACGTCAGAAACAGATCAGAAAAATACATCGTGGGGATGACCTTAACTGCAATCTTACACCCTCTCTTGTTTCCCAGGAAAACAGATGCTGAACAAGGAGCAAAAATTTACCACTTAAAATATAACCCAGACCAAATCCTGCCATCTCCAGAGAAGGTCTAGCTAGGCCAAGCAGCACTGTCATGGCAGAGATCTAGAGCAGACCCTGTATTTCCCTTCCTATAGGCATAACAACATAAGAAAATACAGTTCCCATTGGTCTAGGATCAAAATATGCCCCAAAACGCGAGGTGCTGCCACCTTCTGATGCGTTAGGGGACTGACCTAGAAAACCCACAAAGCTGTAACGAGTTGCAGCTAGACCGAGTGCATGCAAACTACCCACTGCTGCCAAAAGGGAACAGTCGCCTTTCCTCTTGTGTTCACCCTGCCTCTTGAAAAGCCATTTCAAATCACGTTCTGGAAAGTTATCCAGGAAAGAAAAATGAAACTGTTTTCTTTCAGAATAGCAATTTAAATCAGGTCAGAAATGACTATGAGAACTGGGACAGCACAACTGAAAGCAAGGGACAGGAGAGATAGAAGAGAGGGTCACCACATGCTGCAGCACAAATACACCACTGCCTCAGGTGTATCATCTAACGCTGACTTTAGGGGATTTGAAAAGGCAAAGGATGGAAAAACAGACCACTCTTCAGAGTGCAAGTGCTCAAACAAGGGAAAACGGCAGCAATGAATAGGAAATGCAGATTCTTCAGGTCTCTCTGAAAATCCAGAATCAATGGGAGCACCCAACAAACAGCTTTGTCCTAACTTGCTTGTCAACTCTCCAGGGTCAGTCTGTCCCACAACAAGCACTTTCAAAAGCATTTCTTGTTTTCCTTTAAATTTATGTATTCAGAAAATTCTTAGTGCATACAAATAGGTATCACTCAACACTCACCTTACCTAAGGGGAGAAGGAAGAAGCCTGAGGAGGAAAAAAAATATATATAGACAAATAATAATAATAAAAAAGACAGACAAGAAAAAAAGGAAACAAACACAAACAGGATAGGAAAACACAGCCAAAGCCGTATCTTTCGGGGGACAGGAAAAAAAACTTGTTGGCTTCCAGGAACTTAAGTTTCCCTTTTTTTTTTTTTTAACCTTCCTACAGCTTACTAACTTACTAATTCCAAATATATTTTTTTGAGTAATACCTATAGAGAGTTTCCTGTTTACACAGCAGTAACTCAAGTGAGCCAATAAACTCAGCAGCCTGCAGTACCTGGCCTTGACACACACTCGGTCCAGAATACAGTAATTACCCTGTAAACAGGAAGCGTGCTACTGCCAGTGGTGCAGGAACAAAAGCCACATGCAAGTTACACTTCTGCACTAGCACCTCCTGCAGTTTGAAGTCCAATTCAGAAATTAAATTAAATATAAATAGTACTTTATGACTATCTAGGCCTACAAGTGTTTGCCAGCAACCTCTCCAGCTTTCTTTAAAAATCATAATTATTAATTTGTTTTTAGTTGTAAACATCTTCCATGGGCTGCCATAGCCAAAATACTTTCAGGCAACAAAGGGCAGCTTTAGAAAGGCTTTTAGGCATAAACAGGTTAGAGCAAAGTAAAGGAAACTTTTGTCAGAACCTACACACCTTCCTGTTGCAGGCTTGTAAGCAGATGACAAGGGTTAGTGTGCACCCATTCTGAAAAGTATCAGCCTTTAGGGGAATCGTACACACGGTAACACCAGCCCAGTGTATGGGTGGATCAGTAGATACTTACACATCAAGATGTAGCTACATGAATGCCACCCTGGTGGACTTGTAGTGTAAAAATCTGCCTTTTGAGGAGAGCAGGAACAAGTCTTATCCCCCAGTCTGAAAGAGAAATTATGAATCAATGGATTTTGCATTTTAATCTAACTTGGATAAACTAATCTACTTTAGAAATCCCCATCTCATCTCAGTTCTCCATGATTTCAAGTTATACAGGCTGCAACAGGCCTATGAAGAAAGGCTTTTCAAAAATACACCTCTTGAGCAGTCAGCAGCCATCCCTACTCAGCCCCTGCATAGACCGTGGAAAGCCTGGACCTATAAAGATCAGTTTAAAGGAAGAACTTCCAACCAGCTGTTGTAACCTGGTTCTGAAAGGCATTCTGCAGACTCCAAGGGAATTCTTCAACAATGCTTTTAAAACAGGTTTGGCAAAGCAATTATCTGTCCCTTAAAATACAAGTATGTCTATCACATCTCTAGCACAGGAAGAGCTAAAAGGAAATCCCCTACCAAGCTTACCGCCCTTTCCTCCCCTTTCTTTTCCATTGAGATTTGCTATATTATAATCTATGTGGGAGCCATAGCCACCAGCTGCTTTGCTGCACTAAGGAGTCTCTCTTACCCTGCAACTCTTGAACAAGAGCCCATCAATAACAGAAGAATGGTCAAGGTTAGAAGGCATCTCTGCAGATGACTTAGTCTATCTAGAGCCACTACACCCTTGCGAAAAGCATCAGCAGTTATCCTCACTTGCTGACTTCCCCCCCAAATATACTACAGTAAAGGTGCTAGACTCATGCTGCCACTATTTGAACTTTGTGCCACATAAAAAGCACGAAACACACCAAAAGGGCCACACCTGGCTTTAAAGCACAGTTTTCTTGGCCATCTTGGTGCACCTGCAAATTCAAAGCACAGAACGTGACCTGAACTGCAGCTCCGTTTAAGTGCCCTTCCATTTAACTCGAGTTAACGACACCATCTAGTGGACTACTCAAAGGAAAAAAAATTATTGGTAACAAACCACCCATTAAATAAAGTAACAACACAGGGTAACTTCTGGCAAAATTAAGAGAATGCAGGTATTGCTTATAAGTAACCCATACCAAATAAACTTGATGTGTGCATGCCAGGTGCTCAAAGGTCATGCCACAAGCAGCTTACCCAGTTGATTATGATAGGAACACAGACAAGAATTACTTTGGTCTTTGACTACAGAGTTAAAAGATTAAGTGCCAGTAAGACTACAAGGGTCAAGTCCTGCATATTTAACAAAATAAAACTCCAGTGAACGGATAAAGACTCATGAAATGAGCATATGTTCAATCAGTTGTAGCACTACAGCAACAGTAACAACCTTTAATAAGGAAGCCTATACAAAGCTGAAGAACAGGTATCTTTATGTCTTTCTGTAAGCTTCACACCCACCTCATTTCCACCTCTTCATGTAATTCCAGCTTCTATAACGTCTCTGCAGAAATATATCAATTCTTCAGAGGATGCTTTTATCCTCTTTCCTGGCTTTCCTCTCATAGTTTGGAAGTAAGACAGACAATACCAACCAGTGCTATGGAAAGACTCCAGCCTTCACCACTAGAAAGGAGCTTCCACAAGCAAACCAACAGCTACTGTACTGACCAGACATTTTTACTAACCTGTTCACTCCACAAGTGCAAAGGCACTGAGTAGCCCAAGCGAAGCATCCTGGAACTGCATTGCACTGGAGGGAGTAATTCAAGGCACTGAATTGGCCAGCTGCATCCATCAGGCTACTCTAGTTAATACCTGAAGCCTTGAAGTAAGAATTATTAGTTACTTGGCAGCATTAATCACCTCGCTGTTCATCTACACCAGTTAAAAAAATGAAGACAAAGAGAAAAACAGAGCTTTTATAACAGTAGCCAGCTAATAGGATTTTAAATACTGGAGTGGACAAAACAAGCTCTTATGTGGTAGTTGCAAATTACACACAGCCCTAATAAACTACTTGAAGGCCACTCAAGCCACCAGGCCTCTTCAGAAGCCGCCTGAAAGGGCGGGCTAAGGCCATTGAGTTTCACCTGGGCTGTGGTAGGAAAGCAGCATACCTTAACCCCAAGTTTCTTTAAAGAAAAATTGGGATAAAGCACACTTGTTGAACAGATGCATCACAAAAAACTACAAGGACGATTAAGGGACTGGAACACATGGCTTATGAGGAAAGGCTGAGACAGCTGGGGCTCTTTAGTCAGGAGAAGACAGAGAGGGTATTTGGTAAATGTTTAAAAATATGCGAGGGCTGAGTGTCAGGAGGAAAGGGACAGCCTCTTCTCACTCCTGCCCTGTGATAGGACAAGGGGGAATGGATATAAGCTGGAGCACAAGAAGTTCCACCTTAACACAAGGAGAAAATTCTTTACTGTAAGGATCACAAAGCACTGGAATGGGCTCCCCAGAGAGGTTGTGGGGTCTCCTTCTCTGGAGATTTTCAAAAACCGCCTGGATGCGTTCCTCTGTGATCTGTGCTGGATTGTACGATCCTGCTCTGGCAGGGTCCCTTCCAACCCTACACACCCTGTGCTACCTGTGAAAAACAAGCTGAGCATTCATTCATCAGGAGCAAGAAAAAAAAAAAAAAAAAAAAAAAGGAAAAAAAAAAAGTGCTTGAGAAAAATAATACATTAAAAGCCAATAGAAAGCCGGGAAACAGCTACACCCACAGCGGGGAGAGCCGCAGTTACTTTGCCCCACTCGAGACTCATGTCGACTACTTCAACATCTGACAGGCACAGGAACGCGGGGAGCTACGAGCGTCCCCTCGGCTTCTCTCATGTTCAGAGGGCAGAAACCTCTTTCCTTCCCCACAGCCACTTCCCCAGCAGGGAAAATAACCGATACACGGAGCTCTGAACGAGTCCCGCTACCCACTTGCAACGAACCCCAAACCTCCAGCGCACAAAATGGGCGGGATTCGCCTCAGCGCCCCCGGCTCCTCCCTCCCTCCTATTGCGCATGCGCCGCCTGTTCGCCCGCGGCGCTTTGTGACGCGCGGAGCGTAAACAAAGCGGTGTATGCTGGGAAGAGGGAATCGTTACGTGCAGGAAGAGGGAGCGTCCATCTTAGGCGCTCGACTCGTCGCGGCGGCGGGATGGCGGCTGATAGCCGGGAGGAAAAAGGTACCCGTTGGTAAGGGTGGGGGAATGGCCAGGCCCCGGGGAGGCGGGGGGGAGGATCGGCTCGGGCGGCGGGGCCGCCCGAGCCCCCTCGCCGGTTGCGGGGCCGGGGGG
>JANHGN010004610.1:5557-26504 GCA_024605025.1 Megaceryle maxima
GCTTCCAGTTGCTCTTGTTTGTTGCCCGTGCCGCGTGCATTCGAGTAAAGGCGCTTCAGCTGGGCTGCTGGTCGCGTCGCCTTCCTAGAGGGACACCCCTTTGTTTCTCCAAGGTGTTCCATGGCTGCTGCCCTCTTGGCTTCTCCTTCCCCAGAAGCCCCTGACTCATCCCTGGTAGGCATTGCCTGTACTGCAGTTTCTACAGCATGCCTCAGGCAACAGGTTGAAGGCCTGGTTCCTAGCAGCTCAAGAAGAAACTCCACTTTCACTGTTCCTAATTAGATAAATAGATCTTCATTAAAGAATGAAGAGCCTGGACAGAATATACTGGAAAAAAATTGTCTTGTGTGGCATCTTAAGAACAGCATTGCAACATGCTTAGGCTGATGGGGTGAGGGTGGGTGTTCATTTTATTTTTATTCAGGTGTTGACTCTAGTTCAGGGAAGGGTCACCAGTCTAAATGTCACATGGCCTGTCAGGGATGACTTCAGCTGTTGTGTACATCTGTCTTAGTTTATTCAAGCATGAAATATCTAAATCCTTTGAGAGACTGAAGTGAAGAATGTCATCACATGACTGAGTTTCATTTCAAATTGAAATGTAGAAAAGGCTTGAAGATAAATGGGTTTCAAATGGTGACAGAAGTGGTTTTAAAGCATAATGAACAACTATGAAATAGACAATAGTGTAGCATTAGGGTTTGAGTACTTAAAAATCAACCTGAAATAAAAAGATTGCTTTAAAAGTGAGGATTAAATCTGAGCCACTTCCTCTGTAGGAAAGTACATAGATCCTTCTGAAAGGGAGTACCAAGGCGTTAGGACTTGTCTAACAGTGTGGTTTTTAACGCTTTGTGGCTATACCAGAGCAGTTAGTTCTGTCACAAATGAAATGAGGTTACTGCATCTCATTGCAGGTGATGCTTTTCTTCCCTTTTCTTTCTTTTTTCAACTCTTTTGGGTTTTTTCCTAGTGTAGATAGTGTTGGAATTTAAAAAGTACGTGGGCATTCAGTTAGTACGAATAACAAGTGGTGGTTTGCACTGACCTACTTTGGAAATACATTTCATTTGGACACTGATAAAGACAACAAATGCATGGAACTTCTGTACTATGTATTCTGAAAAATGTAGTCAGTTTAGACAACCAGCCTTTTTATAAATGTTCAAGAAAAAGGAAGGATTTAATTAACTATTAAAAAGCAGAACTAAAACCAGTATTTGAAGAGCATTCTCTGATTTCAAAACAATGACGTGATCAAAAGAAGCATGGCCATTAGATCGAGAGAGGGGATTCTGCTGCTCTGCTCTGGTCAGACCTCAGCACAGGAAGGACATGGGCCTGATGGAGCAGGTCCAGAGGAGGGCCTCAGAACTGATCAAGCTGGAATGCTTCTCCTGTGAGGACAGGCTGATGGAGTTTGGGCTGTTTAGCCTGGAGAAGAGAAGGCTCTGGGGAGACCTTATGGCAGCCTTCCAGTACCTGAAGGCAGCTGACAAAAAGCCTGGAGAGGGCCTGTTTGCAAAGGCCTGGAGTGTAAAGGACGAGGGGCAATGGCTTTAAGCTTGAGAAGATTGCATGTTAGGAAGAAGCTCTGTACCATGAGGGTGGTGGAGCACTGGAACAGGTTGCTCACAGAGCTGATGGAGCCCCATCCCTGGAGACACTCAAGGTGGGGCTTGACAGAGCTCTGAGCTGCTCTAGTTGAGGATGTCCCTGCTCTCAGCAGGGGGGTTGGACCAGATGACCTCTAGAGGTCCCTTCCAAGCCAAGGCATTCTATGCTTCTATGTATAGTGTAAGTCTTACAAACAAAAATGTATATAGATGTAAACCTGTGAAACATTGAAACGCTTACGTGTGAGCTCTTTTATTAACGAGAATTTTGAGTTTCTTAGTGCAAGAATAGAATTAATTTCTATGGAAATGCTTTTGTTTCCTGCCTTGCCCTTTATTAACTTCATTGTTAAGCGCACATGTAGAACTTAACTGCCAAGTATAGCTTAAAAACATATATTGTGAAATGAAAGCAAGGGCTACCTGACTTAATAATGCTGTTTTCTGTGTGTGTGGTATAAACATATGGATGAATGTGCTAGACTGTGACATATACTTCAGTGCCATAGTGGGAATTGGACTTCATACTTGGGATAATCTGCTGACTCTTTGCAATGTGCTTTGCTTTTGGTTGTTTTATCTTGGTTGCCTTTTTTTAATGCCACTAAAACTTTCTAGAGGCAGAATCAAATCTGTGAAGCCAGTGTAGGTGAGGTTGTGACCCAGCAATTTCACTTAGTTTGTTGCAACTGCCACCAGTTTACTTAGGAAGAGAAAACCCTTAGGACCTTCATATAATTTCAGTTGAAACCTCGTTGATGCAGGCTGTGATACTTGTTGAATGTCTTGCTTTGACAGCTCTGAATTGACTGTTCAGTGTATTCTGTGTAAAGGTGAAATCAAAATTCTTACTAAGATGCTGTTTTAATTTTCAGGTTCGCTGGATGATGTATTGGATTGTGTTTGCTCTTTATACGGTGACTGAAACAATAACTGACCTAACAGTCTCTTGGTAAGAGCCTGCTTCTTATCAGCTGTGGATGAAACTGTATTTGTTTCTGATGTTCTTTGATTAGTAATTAATTTTTATAAAGAATTTATGCTTGTTGATACCACTTTGTTCAGGAGAATATCTTAGTGTGAAGATTAGCATCTGTTTTCAAGCTTGCTGTGCACTGTCACTTGGGACTATAAAGCTTCTACCTTTGCTGTAAAAACTTAATAGGGGAATGGAGCTCTTAAAAGGCTGGACTATAACTTCTCTGTGCAGGAATGTATAATGCAAAGCAAGTGTATATTAACTGTTGCCATTTCTTAAATGAAGTTTAAAAATTCAAGTCAATTAAAAAGTGCAAAGACCTACAACTTAATTTATGTCTAGTGTAACTTCTTGTATGTGAAGAATCCTATATGCTAATATGTAATTGTGTTTTTTTGAAGAGATGTCTTCATGATGACCAGTTACTGTGTATTTTCTTACTGCAGTTGTTGATTTCATGTAACCTTTATCTTGTCTGTAGGTTTCCACTGTACTATGAACTGAAGATAGCTTTTGTTATCTGGCTCCTTTCCCCGTACACTAGAGGGGCAAGTTTAATCTACAGAAAATTTCTCCACCCGCTTCTTTCTTCTAAAGAAAGGGTAAGAACTACCTTGTCATATTTTTAATGCCTAACATGGAAACAGTGTATGCTGAAATACTCAGTGTTGCTTGATACATGATAAAAGCAGATGTGTGTTACTGGCTTGTCAGGCAGCATGAACTTGGACTAGCAGAGGCAAGCGCATACGACTGTCCATCCATGTTCCCGTTTCACCTGCACGAGCAGACAATGTACTGCTTTCTCTTGACGTGAGATCTTGGTGTTCTCTGATCTACTTAATGCACTTCAGGGAGCCCAGTCGAGTGGAAGTGATGCAGTCTGACTTTCTGCTGGAAGAACACGTGCAATACTCTCTGTGCAGAAGCACAAATTCAGTTTTAGCAACAGCTCTTCGTCACGGTTTTTGCTAGCGTAACTTAGTAATAAACCTTCTCAGGACAAATGACATCGATGACTTCTCTGCTGTGCAAACTGGCAGGGTAACAGGAGAGACTTTCTACTGAGGTTTAAGGGAAAAGCAGTCTGCATCAGAAAATAACTGAAGGGTATTTAACTTAACCCAAACTATGACGGGGCCACAGATCTGCTTAGCTCTTTTTCAGCATCCCATTGGATGTGTGGAAAGAGTAATTAGCAAAGGTGTGAAGAGTACCACTGAAAAACATCACAGTACAGAAAACAGCATTTATAAAAGTCAGTGCTGGGTTTGGCCTTTATTAGGGAAAAGAGGTAGCTGACATGATTGCCACTGATATAAACAGTAAGGTCATCTTGACCTATGGAAGGTTCAGCTGTAAACTGTTTGCAACTTGATAAGCTGAAGGGATATTTCCTCTGTAGTCTGCTAGCTTTGGTGAACTACCTTGAAGCCTTATCTCTGACTGGAGGCACTTACCACAGCTGGAGACAAATGCCATGACTGTGTTGTCATTGGCGCTTAACTGCGTCAAAGCTCTGGCTTTGCAGTTTCCTTGTGACAGATGCTGCCTTTCTAAGGAGCTCTCTGATTTCACATGTTATTTCTTGAAGAACTTTTTGTCTGACAAGTTAATGTTACTTGCTGTAATACTGTGTAGCTGCCATGTGTCTGAGCGGGGCAAAAGTCATCTGTTATCTTCTTGTTTGACCAGACATAGTACTTTCTTAAATGAGAAAGCATAACGGAATGAAGCATCAGTACACAAAGGCAAGAATAATTGTCCCATTGAATATTTTCTTAGAGTTTTCTTCTGTATTCTTTTACTGGTGGAAAAGTAATACTGTGGAGTCGTGCGACTCTCTTGTGCACAGCCCTCTAAAATTCAAGTATGTTTTGCTTTTAGGAGATTGACGAGTACATCGTACAAGCCAAGGAAAGAGGCTATGAGACCATGGTGAATTTTGGAAGGCAGGGGTTGAATTTGGCAGCAACTGCTGCAGTGACAGCAGCTGTAAAGGTAACTTTCTGCTTGCATTAATCGCTTTGGTCCTTGATGCGGAACCGTGTAACTACTGAGGATTTGCCTTACCTAAACAAAAAGTTTTTCTGATGCATTTGCAGAATTAAACCTTGAATGCAATTTAAGGGTTGCAGCTCTCTAGTCTTCCTCATACTATGTTTGTTTAAGATGGTTTGTAGTTATTTCTTGGATGATGATCAGCTCACTGTAATTAAAATATACCATGCAGTTTTCTCTACAGGCTTTTGGCAAAGATGACCGTTGTTTCTTTTCTGTCTCTGTTGTGCTTTCTTGTTGGTAAACAAACTATTTAAAGGATTTCTGGCTTTTCTGCTGTTTTTCTCCAATCAACTTGAGGTAACTCCACATATGAAGTAAAGCATGAGATATTACTACTACAGATAAAAGCTATCTTGACACAATTAACTTGTTTGTAACTGGATTGGGTTATTAAACTAATACACTAAGCATAAGCTTGCATATCGCTGTTTAGCATACTCTTGGTTTGTCGTGTCATTTCCATGAAATCATAAGTTAACCCCTGGTTATTCCCAGATTATGTTCCTACAAAACTCATGACCTTCATTCAGTTGAATTTCAGAGGGCTTGAGGTCTAGGAAAACAAAATACAAGCTTTTATATAAGAGTTGGAAGCAGCTTGTGGCTCACCAAAGGGAGTACAGCTTTAGGCAATGTGTATCCTACCAAATAGTACTTTAAACCAAAACAACAACAAAAAAAATCCCAAATATGGAGAGAAGGATGTATATGTCCTAGGTAAATGATAGTTTTAAGGTGATCAGGATTAATTTCTCCCTGGGAATAAATGAAATGGCCACTGGACTGAAAGCCTGAACATCGTTAGCAGAGAGCAGAAAGCAGCGGAGATCCCTGGCTATGTAAGTTAAGTAGGTTCAGCTTACATTTCTGTGCTTGCACATGAAATTCTTGCTTTATACATCAAAAACACTTCTAAAACCTACACTTTCAAATTCAGTCTCACAGGTCTGTAAAAAGCTGTACATACCATGTTGGTTCCTTTTCTCTTTTTAAATATGTGGTGGGTAGTGTAAAAAAAAAATCACTTTTGCTCTAAAATGTGGATTTAATGAGCCTGAAGTACTGAGAATGGGATTCAATTTGATTATTGGTTCTTTTATTGTTGTTCCAATTTTTTTACTGCCTTGAGGCATGAAATAGTTTAGAATGAAATAGAGTACACCTCTAAAGGAGTGAAAGTATCCAGAGTTGAAATAACTCATTACAAAACTAAACAAACCCAATGAAGACTATTTCCAAGTCCTCTACTGGAAAAAAGTTAAAAATTCTGCTAAAATGCAAATTCTTTGCCAAAAAACCAAATCCTAATTTATCATAATAGGTACCTGCTGCAATTATCCTTACGCTCTGTGTGTTTTCCTTAGGGGTGGCTGGCTGAGGTTTGATATTTCCTTATTAATCCTGATGGTGTTACAGAAATATTGCAAAATACGTAACAGAAATGCCTCCTCCCACTTTCTTCTGAAATAACTTTTTCTTGAATGTCTGTGTTTAGTTTTTGTTGCTGTTCAGCCATGACTGGCAAGATGCCTGTTCTGTTTGTTAAAACTTGTTAAACATGCTCATCAATACTTGTACAGAATTAGTTCAGTGCAGATGAGATATTTGGGCAAAACAACCACCGCAATACCAAAGACCTAAAATGGACATGATTTTTAACATGGATGAAAGAGGAGATTCTCTGAAAATCTTTATTTTAGCATCTTAGATCTCTCTGCAGTTTGTCATTCCAACGAGCTGAGTGTGACTGCTCCATGGAAGCAAACTGAGACAATGCATGTGGTGTTGTGTGTGGTTTTTTTTTTTTGTTCCTCCTTCTTCAAGAGTTGACTGCTGCCTCCAGCAGGTGAAAAGCTTATCCCTTCTGCAGGAGCTGGTGGAGCATGCTAGAGGATTTCACTAATGGAATCACAGTAGTGGGATCCTTTTTGATGGGAAGGAGACACACTTTAATAAGTATTTTTGTAAAAAAAAAAAAAAAAAAAAAAATTATTAGTAATAGACAAACTTATTCTGACATAGCAGACATCAAATTAGGAGTAGAGAATGTGGGAGGCTAAAAACAAGAAGAGGTCCAAAGAAAGCTTCCATTCACTAAAGTGTCTTAAGCAGAAGGTGCTGTGGTATCTGCTCATGCTGGCTTGAGGAGCCTGATAAGGCTTTGGGAGAGAGTGGTTTTCTCCAAGGGCTGTCAAACAAATAGAGGATTACTATTAAAAGGCCAGCTGGCTGTGCAGGGGAGGCTGGAGCAGCCAGCCAGGTCAGTCTACTGAAATTTGACATAGATTTATGCCCGCTGTAGTTAAGTTGCAATGTAATTGGCAGGAGCTATGGCTGACAGCTTGTATTCCTATACTGATATTTTCAGCTGGTACTAGTTAGCCATTGTTCATATAAAATTTAGTGTTTCAAAACCTGCTAAACAGCATGCATTAGCAAAATAAATTGTGTTACTTAACGTGAGAGAAAAAAGGTCTTTGTAAAATCCTGATTTCGGGAGAGTTGGAGTTGAAATATGATCTTGTCTGACTTGGAGTTTACAAATAATTTTTCTTTGTGGTATAAAAGAACAAGCAACAAGGTGCCTTCAATGATAGGAAAGTTACTGGAGCTCTTTGAGCTCAATAGTATATGGCTTTGTAGAAATTATATCCACAACTCTGGGTTCCACTGATGTATTTTGATGCATCTGCTTGGCAGATCCTCTGAGATGCTGGTTACCTGCACATTCCATTTTTTGTCAACGTGCAAATCTTGGCTTCTTAAATGACTAGCAAAAACTTGCTTCTGTATCCCCACGTGTGGGATGGCTGCTGCTGAAAGCTGTAAAATGCACCGTCTCTCTTTGAGGCAATAGAAATATTGTTCATTTGTCAAGTATTATTTAGTGGTACTACTACTAATACATTCTACAGGCTGTGTTTCTGTATGTCTTTTAGTTATCCTGAATCTGCTGCTGCTTTACTGGTTGAGTATTATCCTAATGGCCTTACTCAGACTTCCCCTTCTTCCCACCGAGGGCATGGCAGAGGAAGGAGGTATCTTGCAGCCAGCTGTGGCACGCGGCCAGTATCACTGGGAGCAGCTCAGCAGCGATACTGCTTTCATCCCTCTCCCTGCAGGGACTGCCTGGCATGCTGCAGAGGTCATTCATGGGGCAGCAGTCCCTTTCCAGGTTGAGAGGGAACACAAGTCATTCCCTGTCAGCCCGCATCGGATCAGGGAGGGAACAGCTGGGAATGTGGGTGCAGCACACTGTAGTTCTGAGGCCACAAAGCTTCAGGCAGCTCTGTGGACACGGAGTCCATTGAGAACTTTTTCCGCAAAGACAAGCAATTTTATTTGGTGATTCAGAAAACAAGGGAGGGGGGCAAGTAGAAATAAAGAAAAAAAAAAAAAAAAAAAAAAAAAAAAAAAGAGTCCCAGAGACAGACATACTGTGTGGTGTCTGTTTGCAGCAACTTGCCTGGCTTAAGTATGCAGACTATAAAAATACATGCTCAATAATAAAATAGAGAATGGCATTTCATATACGAGGGTCAGCTGATGAGATGGCACAGTAGTAGCTCCCTGGAGTCTGAGGAGACCCTTAAGTAGGATATATTTATCAAAAACTGGATTTAGAAAACTAGTACAGCTTCAGTGTTTCAGATGGGTCACTGGTAATGAATGTGGTCTCTGAAAAGCATTTAATATGTTTTAGGAAATACTATTGAATAAATAAGCTTTAAGACTTGCATTTTGTTTAAGACAAAAACATCACAGTTCATCTCTCTTCAGCCTTCATTTGCATAAAAACTTGAGCACTGAAGTTTTCTTGTCCATTTTTTGCCTGCATCGTGACTTCAAATGCGTGTGCCTCAATCTTCCGTGGTTAATTTAGTTGGAGGCTTCTGGGCTGGATGCGACCTGCTGTATTTTGGCCTTACTGATAGCAACTGTTGAAATAATGGGACACCAGTACAGGCATGGCAACCGCTCTGCCATCTTCTCATGCGTAGCGTCTTGGGGCTGTGCTCGGGGAGAGGTGATGGTGTCTGCCCTACCCAGGGCATGAGTGTGCAAGCAGGAGATCCAGCTCCGCTTGCAGTTGGATTGCTCGGTCTTCTCTTTTGCAGGCAAACATCTTGCTTTCAAGCTGTGGCTAGTAACTGTTCTTTCAAACAAAATACTAAAGTTCTTAATGCATTAATATTCTCGATGTGAATGTTGTTCTCCCATTTCCTGCAGTAGAGAGTATTTAATCTCACTTTGTGCAGTAGGAGGGTATTGAATATTTTTTTCAGCCAGGCTTTCATTCTGAGATGATAGTAAGCCAGATCCTCATGGAATGCTTTGTTGTGGTAGAAACCAATTAACTGCTTCTTTGGGGTGTGGAGCATGGAAGAATCTTCTTAAATCTTAAGTGCTATATGAGCACAGTGATGTCCTCACAGAACACCTTGAAATTTGTTCTCCAGATAGTCTATGGGGTGTAATAGAAACCAATCCTAATTTGGCTCACAGTAGGGGTGGGATGGACACTGCATTCAGGCAGGAGACTCAGGATCATAGTGAGTACCTGCATAGGATTAGTATGTGTGGCCGTGACTGTGCAGTCCAGCAGTGGTTGTGCAGCCCCCAT
Source organism: Megaceryle maxima (assembly GCA_024605025.1). Lineage (NCBI taxonomy): Eukaryota > Metazoa > Chordata > Aves > Coraciiformes > Cerylidae > Megaceryle > Megaceryle maxima. Next base: position 14,841 of record JANHGN010004610.1, read on the forward strand.
TCCTGCTGTGACCCTCAGGTGTGTGCTGCATCTCTTATTTGTGTACGTATCCCTTCAATTTTAATGCTTGCTATGCACAACTTGAGTAAAACTTTCCATCTTGGCAAGTAGATTTGGAATGTAAGGCCCATTGCAGTACATGCGTTATGTCCCCTCTGAATGAGGTCGTGCTTCACAGGAGCTTTAGCCTCATCAAGTGTGCAGTTGGGTTAAGGGCACAATTTTATTTTATGGCATCAACACTCTGCATCCAAAATCTGCACTGAAAAATAAGGCTGAATGTTCACAGTTGGGATCTAGTCCACAGCGGAATCAGAAAATAACAGGCTTGTGGTGTGAATTCTTCTTCGCATGTTAGCAATTATAAGCTTGATGACATTATCTTCCACAATTTTCCAACATCTTTCTGTAGTATATCCCACGATGGATGAACTTGCTGTGTGAGTGTCATGTAAGTGTGTCTTTCTGTATTTTTGCTTCTGGCCAAAACCAGTTTCTGTCTCTATTTTATAGTAGGTTCTGTCTACACGTAGTGAGTGGAGCTGTGATGACTTTATATGGCTTCTGCTGAGAACCAGCTGGGTCCATTTCATGCGTTGATCAGTAGTCAGTGGTTGAGACCCGAGTCCAATTGCATCTCTTTAAGCAGTGGACGCAGACTGATCAAGAGTCTTGCGTGTTACAGCAGATACTGTAAGCTGTTACTTGTCAGAAGCAGCAGTCCTGTCTCTCACTTCTCTGGTGTCCTAGCAGCTGACTGCAAGTTCTGAGGCGTAGTTGCTTCCCGATTTGGTTTACTGTGCAAATGCTTTTGTGATGTAAGAAATAGGATAGTGGAAGGGCAGGATGTCTGCCTTCAAGCAGGACAGACCCACCTTGAAGCTATTTAGGGGAATAAAATTAGGAATTTCTGCAAGAGTTTATACACAGACTGTGCAGTGTCCATAGTGCATTGTAATTCAAAGGCAAGCTGTAGCTGTGTTCCGGAGCTGTCAGTCATTCTACATGGATGTAGGAAGAACTAGAGAAGTACAGGCTTCTCCTTCTCTCCTAAGAAACCCTTACTTCATTATTGTTTAGGGGCAATGTATCAATGGTGTAAGAATTTAAGTGTTTCTTCCCTCTGTAGCACACGTAGTTTTACGTGCTGTATTAATGACCCGTCATTAGAAAATTAATGTGTTAGGTTTCAGTGACTTCCCCCTGCCCCGTCTTTGGTAACCATGCAAGCTTCGAGAGTGTCGCTCTACTGTCTCCTCACGATATGTGGCTATTTTTAACAAGGAATAATTCAGCGTGCTGGTTTGCTATTGGCAAACAGTTGTTGCCGTGAACGTGCGAACAAATGGCTGTGGCCTGTAGTGCAAGAACTGCCTCATGCTGTTGCAGAGCAAGGTGTGTGGAACGGTACCTGGGTTTCCACTCCTGCTGGTGAACACAATGCCCAAGTGAGGATTTGTACTTAAAACTTTAATTTGTAAAAACAAGCCAAAAATCTTCAATCCTTGCTTGAAGTGGGATTCGTGCACAGGCTTGTTGATCTTCCTCTGAAAACTTGGTTTTCTTTGCCTTGTATGCCAGAGAGGGAAGAATTAAATGTTATTTTAACGTGACATTGAGTAATGTGCTTGTTCTTCAGTTGCTTGTGCAATAAATTTATACTTGCTGCTTTAATATCACCCGATGCAAGATGAGAGAGTTGCTGGACAATCCCCCTTTCCAAAGGGGAATGGTCTCTGTCCTATGTAGAAAAGCTGTGAAGACAGAGAAGGAGCGCTGATGTTTAAATGGGATCAACTGTCCTTATATGTAGTGTGAGATTTTGGATGGGCGTTATGTCAGTGAAGCTACATGAGTAAGAACCTGCTAGCCAGGCAGGACTTAAGCGGTTTGGGGTTTCGAGTTTCTGTCAGCTAGAACTGTTGTAGTGCTGCCAGTTTCTCAGTTACTGGAGTTAATGTTACAGAGTGTATTTTTAACACTTTTTTTCCCCCCTTTCTTATGCATATTCACATTTGTGGAGGGTAAAATATAAATAGTGGAAATCTTTCTTTATCTTCACCCACACTTGTTTTAAATGACAGTGTTAAACCCGCTCTTGTGCTACCTAGAGCTACTATAGAAATACCATGTTTGAAGGGATTTGAACACTTCTCAATTTTCTTATTCCTTTAAAACACTCTTCCTCACCCAAAAAGCCTTTATTTGCTCAAATTCAAGGAGCTAAATGAGCTGTCTGTGATGAAGCTGCTAGCTTTCTGGAGCTTTTCTGTCTGGGAGCAATAGACAGTTAAAGCTTGGGTAAAAGCAATACTTGAAGCAAATCTAAATGTACTGCATGCTTAAATTCAGCAAACTTCGTAGTGCAACAAGGAAGCATGGGCTTAAACATCTTAACACACCTTGAACAGCCAAGTTAAACCTTGCCTTTGTTTTTCAAAGGTACTGTTGTTGTATTTCAGAGTCAAGGTGCAATAACTGAGAAACTGAGAAGTTTCAGTATGCATGATTTGACTACCATACAAGGAGATGAGCCAGTAGGACAGAGACCCTATCAGACATTACCAGAAGTAAAGAAAACCGGATCCTCTGCAGGTGAATCTTCAGGTAAGTATCAGTTTGTGTTGTGTTTTTTTTTTTTTTTCTAGTTAAAAGAGCAATTCACCAGAGACAAGTGGAAAATGAGAGACATTTATCCCATTTAGAAATGGAAAAGGCCTCAAAGAATTCCAGTACACTCGAACAGAGTTGATTTGAGCAAGATATATTATGACAGTTGAGTAATCCTCTGGGAATTGTTTTCTTCTCTCAACCACTTTGTGTGGTCATAGTGTGCTCATTACTCCTATCATTGCTAATTAGCAACAAGAGTTCCTTGACAAAGTAAAGTTTAATTGGAAGCTTAAAAAATGTTTTGAAGTGGTGTTTGTGACACAAAGTTAACCATGAAAATTTGTGCAAGCTCAAATAGAGAAAATGAATGGAAAGGAATTCAGTAGGTCATCTGAAATATAAAATTGCTTGTGGTGAGAGGAATAACAAAGGTGTTAACTTGTCATCATTGCGTGTACATCAACACTCAAAAGATTGTGTGGTGACCAATATGTTTTTTCAGATGTTTTTTATTATTTTTTTTTATTATGTTGCATATGTTGTTATCCTCATCATCACCTTGCTTGTGAACCTATGATGCTTGAAGGAGGGTTTTCATGGAAGGCCACCAATTGCACCTTGTAAAATGGTGTGGCTACAATGTGCAGTAGTTGATATTTCCCACAAAAGAAATGGCTCTGATCTGTTTAGTCTCTTTTCACTTGTGTCGTCTTCTCCTCCCTCCATTTTTGGGAGGGGTGGTGCTTGTGGAGTACAAGGAATTCAGGAATGGCATGGTAGCCCCTTGGTGTTTCTGAGGAATAAGTGCTCATCGGAATGGTCCTAAAGCTGAATTCCTCAGCAAGCCCAGAATGTATCCTGTGTGGGTCAGTGTAAAGCCAGAGGGTACCGGCCGGAGATAAAGCCCAGGAATGCATCAGGAGTTGCCTTAGGGGTGATGTCACTGCAGCTGTTGTGCAGGGGCTACTCAAGAGAATATTGGGTAGCTATCTGAAATAGCTTGAAAATGCTCAAAATTCCATTAAAACCCAGTAACTTACTTTGATACAGTGTATACTGTGTAAATAACCACTGTGTGTGAGATTCCATGTCCTAATGCTTTCTCAGAGCTAGTTTTAACCTAATTGTTTCTACTGCTGGACCCAGATCCGGTGTACATCTCTTCTGTTTTCTTCAAGATAAGAGATTCAAAACCAAGGAACAAACCCCAGCTAGAGTTAAGTAGCAGCAATATTTCACTGCAGTTAGCACAGTATTTTTTTCTTATCTGAGCTGGGAATTCCTGTGCAAATTAGTTGAAAAGACCTAGTTGTAGAAGGACGTTGATCACAGAATCATAGAGCTGCCAGTATGCTTGCTGGGAAAAAAAGCAAATGGGACTCCTTTTTTTGATGTGTCAGAAGGGGTGTTACAAATAGAGATAAGGTTGTATTGTTACTGCAAACATCCCGAGTCAGAAGCTGTATGAGTAACAAATGTGATTCAGCTCTTCCTTATTGAAAAAGATAAATACAAGCTGTTGGAGGCAGACACCTGTTGCCTCTAGAATGGCATGAGTGGCAAATCTGCCCTAAGTAACTGGAGTAGGTGAATGTGGTTCCAGTTTCAGGAGAAAAAAAAAAATAGCAAAGGAAAAGAATCTTAAGTGTAAATAAAATATTGGTGCCACGAAGTACGTTTAGCGTGAATAAAGTTGGGTTTGGCGTCTAAAAAGCGTCTCTTGAGGTGTGGAACGGCCTTGTACAAGGAGAGCTTGGCAGGGCGAAAGAACCAGACTGTATTTGGGAGCTGTACGATGGGGATTCGGGGCTCTTGGAGCCAGAGGAGCTGCTCGGGTGTTTTTAAGCTGTTTCTGCCCTCTAGCGAGAATCGTCGGTAATAAGTTGGGTCCTATTTCTGCCGGCTGGGAACAACCCCTCAGAGCACTTTGGTGCGAACTGAAAGGAGTTTTGGCATTAAATATGCAGCGGGGTATGCAAGTGTGAAGAAAGACCCCATGAATCACAGAATCATAGAATGGTTTGGGTGGGAAGGGACCTTTCAAGATCATCTAGTCTAACCCCCCCCTCCCATGGGCATTGTGGTCAAAACCCTTAAAGGACTTGTGAAGGGGACCACTGAAGCTTTTGCAGTTCAGCGTGAAGCAGAAGGTGGTAGCAGACCGATAGTTTCACTTCTGACAACTGAGGAACAGCTGCGTTACCTGCGGAGCAAAGTGCCTTGTTACTTACAAAAGGCAGAATTAAGAGTAGCAAGCTCCTGACGGAGCAGATGTTTTGCTGTTTTGAAGCAGCAGACTGACTATCCTTTAAAAGACTAAAGGATATGTGTTCAAGATGAAACTCATGACTTCCTTAAAAGGAGAGAAGTTTCAGCTACTTCTTACTAAACGCTTTTATAAAACTGTGTTTTAAAGGTTACAAAACACCACTGGAAAAAAATCCTGGAGATGACAGAAAAGATGATGAGATGGAGGGGACGCATTCAGAGGATGAAATGTTTGCTCAGAGAGGTCTTCAAAGAACTCAGAGTATGAAATCTGTGAAAACTATTAAAGGCCGTAAAGAGGCAAGTATGACTTAGTTAAGCTGGGAGTTGGGTTTTAACAGTGCAATTTGGTGTGTTTAGTAATGCAGAAATACATTTTTTTTTTTCCCTTAATCAGAAGGGTTATCAAGGATAACTGGGTTGTAGGATGTGTGCGATATCAATATCTGAGCTTGAAGCTTTTGTATTTCAGGGTGTTTAAGGGCAACAGACAAACGAAATGGAGTGAGAAAAAGGGAGGGGAGATGAAATCTGCTCTGTTCTTGTAATGCTAATTCTGCTAGCACCAAGCCCAAACTCCAGGAAATGCTCACCTTGCAAGGGGTGTAGACCACGGTGTTGTCAGCTGCATTTGCATGTCTTGGTCGTGCACACTGAAATGTGCTCTGTAATGGCTTAGAGTATATTGGGAATTTTTTAGTTCCCCTAGGCATATGGCCTGCTTTGATTTGTAAACCAGAAAGAGGAGATTCAGTGTAGGATTGGAAGTGCTTTATATTTGCACGTATTAAAAAGTTAAAGATACTCGAGGATGAATCTCTGTGGACTCTCATAAAAGTGTTTGGGTTTTCCTCTGGGAAAACAGTCGAGGCTTGCCCTGTTCTGTTGAAATGCTATCTCATTCAGCCATAGGTAGATCCCCTTACTGAAGCCAAGTGTCCAAAGAACATTTTTCAAGACACTTGCTAGTTTGGAGTAGGGGAAAGGTAAACATGAATTCTACCCGCAGGGGGTCTCATCTCCTTTTTAAGTTAACTTTTTTTTTCTCCTCAGATACGGTATGGATCACTGAAATACAGAACAAAGAGACGACCCACTCTGTACTTCTAAGCGTGTTGCACGACGCCTGCAAGACAAACTGCTGTATTATAATAACTTGAATTCAGTGTGTCCGATGTTAAAGATGTGTGTATGATTCATATAATGAGCATATATGAATAAATATGGTAGGACTTGGTTTTATGAACCTAAATGGTCAGACAAAGTATTCTGCTTTTCTGTAATTGCATATTGTTTAGACTTAAATCTGGGTAAGTTATAGGATGAATTTTAGCAATCCTTACATGCGAGTTAAGTGAGTAAGAGGAAGCAGCCTTTCTCCAGAGGTACCGAACAGAACAAAATCATTACAAGTCCAGTTGGATTAGCAGAAGTTGTAAGTATTTTAACTTGTGAAAATGTAACCCATAGTGTCCCCAAGTTTACATGAAATAAGTATACTTGAAATATTTTTCTGAACTACAAATCCTGAAAAAGCCTTTGTGTAATTTGAAAATGTACATTTTTAAAGGACGGCGGAGGGTGGCGGGGAAGAAAAAGGAACAACAGCGTAGATATGGTACATCCTTAAGATCTTCTTGCATCGTATTGCCAAGCTTAACTTAAACTAAGAGGTGCAAACCAGGGGTACGTTTAGCACTTTATGCAAAACGGTGTAGTTTTGCACACACTGATTTACAGCTGCGCATGTCATTTTAGTGACTTCTTAGGTAGGTTAGACTTATCCTCCGAATGCCAGCAGTTCTTGTATTTCATGATCTTTATCTTGATTGCTTAACTACACTTAGGATGCTGTAGATAATTGCTACTAACATCATAATATCAGGTGCCTTTCCATGTATTACAAGGCTGTGTGCTTGTTTTGGGGTGTTTTTTGTCGTGTTTTTGGTTTTGTTTGTTTGGTTTTTTGTTTGTTTGTTTTTGGTTTTGATCTGTTTGGGTGGGTTGTTGTTTTGTTTGTGTCTATCTTCCTCCCTCACCTAGAGAGATGTAACATGATTTAAGTCAGCTTTTGGTTAAAATTGTGGTAAGTATAAAACTTGAAGCAATTCCAGTGATAGACCTCAGGGATCTGATCAGCCCATCAGCTGTGCATCGGAAGTCATGCTGACATAGGAGCATGTATGATAGATTATTCAGGCCCTGGTTTGGTTTTGCTCTGCATTGCTTTAAGAATGAATATATATATATGGACATGTACATGTGTCTTCCATATCCTATGTGGATTCTAAAACTGGCTGTGTAGTACTTTCTCCTATTGCTGAAGCTATTACTAAAATATTTACATGTAAATAGCTTTTTCTAAAAGTCTAGCTGATAAAGCCACTTTATAACCTGGGGTCCCATAGCATAACTATTTGTGCAGAGAATAACTTTGGGATGTCTTTCGAGGCAGGGACTTGTCAAAATGACTTTTTGAGGTCCCAGCTGGCTCTGTTTTCTGCAATTTTGAGAATTGTGGCTCTCTATTTTTGTGTGTGACTATTCCTACGGTGGATTCGGGGAGAAAACAGGTAGTCATTTGACTTGGCATGGGGAGAGATGGTGTTACTTTTTTCCGAGAGAAAATGGTGTGTGATCCCTCTTATTCTTGGATCTCAGACTCCAACCCTTAGGCCTTCCCCCAGGTAGGACAGTCACACTGCAGCGCTTTTAAACATATTCTTAAGGCTTGGGCCTGCTGTAGGTTTTTCCTCTATATTAAAGCTAGTCCCTGCTGGTAGGCACTTAATGGCCTGTTACTATAGAGTGGAGTTGGAAGTAGTCTTCTGTAGACTTTGGGCCAGGGCTGAGTTGTACGGATAAAAATGCCGCCAGCCTGCACTGGCATCGCTGTTGTAGGCGTTAGTGAGCCAAATATGGCAACAGTGATGACGCGGTGCTTGCGGCATCTCCGAGGGAGTTAAATGATTTCGTCAAGAAGCTGCAACAGTCCCTATGTGATCAAAAGGCCAAAGCTTGGATTATTTTACTCAAAGATGAAATTTTGTACCAGAAGACAGGAAGGCTGCTGTCTCCCAAATGAGTACAGCGCAGAAATCCCATATCCTCTAACCAAAACTTCCACTTGTGATCTAGCTCGTTTAAGGAGCTCTTGTCTGGGGCAGAGGGGAGAGTGATCAGAAAGGCAGCCTCCCTGAGGCATGGCTTAGCACTTCTGTTGCCCCAGGAATGTTTGTGCTCTCATCTGTTTCCCTGAGTGCAGGGAAAGAATGTCTGTGTTTTGAGCTATAGAGGACATTAGAAGAAATTGAGTCTTCTGTATTTGCATCTTGCCTCTCCTTGAAAATGACACGAACTGGGGTGGAATCTTGAACTGTTACTGTGCCATTGAAGGTCCTCCTTGAGCACTTGCTGCCACATCTTGCTTTAACTCGTGATGTTTGGCAAGCATGGCACTATAATTGTGGTCTTTCTGCAGCTGAGAATTGTGCAGGAAGGGGCAGGGTAAGCCCTTCCTTCAGAACTGCAGTTCCTGTTACAGGTTCACATAGACCCTGTTTTGAGGGTTGTGTTCCCGTCACCCAGGGCTAGAGGTTGAGTAGTTTAGGCTCTGCCACGCTCAATAGTTGCTCTATCTGCTGTTTTGTAATTGAGGCTGCGACGTCTCGGAAATGTAACTTGCTAATTAAGTCTTGACAGAGGCTAAATAAATTCTAATTTTTCTGAACTATGCATAGATCTAGGAAAGCTGTCAGTATTATTCATATTCATTGCTGTTTGCATATAAATGTACTTGTGTTCTCTCAAATACTGTCTTAAGTGATAAAAATTCCAGTGTGTTCCTAGCTGTGTTTCGTGGTCCAATATTCTACTGTAAAATTTATTTTCTTTATGTTGTTCTTTGAGTTCATCCTGAAATGGCTTCACTGTATTATCTCTCTTTTTTTTTTTTTTTCCCCTTGCTGTTAGTTGCCAGCAGCTGGTGCTTGGCAGGGCACAATGGCACAATTAGCTTTCATCTTGATGTGTATCGCTCTTTGCTTGCTCAATTAATTCAGTTTGGTTTTGAAATATTACACAATGTTTTAAGCTTTGTGTACAGGGAATTTTCAAACTTTTTTTGCCTTAGCAACTGCTGAAGTGATCTGTCTAGCTCTTGCCAGGAAAATTCCGGGGGGGAAGTTAAAAAGGTTAAACAGAAACTGAAATTTAACTTCATCTCTTTGGTTTTGTAATGCAAGGTGTAGTTCATGTCCAATTACATAATCTTCTGAACAGAGCATTTCCTGAGAACTGACTCGCTGCCACCAACAGGATGGCTAATACACCTGAAGAAAAAATCTTAGAGGTTGAAGGTATTTTAAAAGAAGAGAAGATGTATTTCTTGTTAAATCATATAAAGGTTTCAGGCCTTTCCAAAATATATGTCAAGTGACTCAGAACTCAAACTGATTATTTCTTAGCAGGAGCCTCCTGTGCATGTTAAAATATGCAGTTTATGATGAGGATGAAATTAATGGCCTCAGTTGCAAATAAGCTTAGGCCAGACTCTGATTACAAGGTAATTGCCAATGTTAGCGACTTAATGCTAATTGCTTTGCTATGTGAAAGTAACAGTGTTATCCAAGGTACCTTTTGCAAACTATAATTAATTTTAAAATGAACAGAAGATAATTTGGTTGAACAGGGTGGTGGAGTAAATGCTAGATGCATTTAACACACTGTTCATGACAAAAGATGTGTTTTATTTTTGGTGTCGATTTTATTAATGGGAAGTTGGTGTTTTTAAGTATTTTTCTACAAAAATGTGTATGCAAAAAGGCAATACTGTAACTTTTTTCAAGAACTCCTATTTTTAAATGCTACAGACCAGAGACTGTCTACACTGAGACTGAAGTTAGGAGCTTTAAAAAAACCAAAATGCAATGTAAGCTTTAATTTTTGTTTTGTAATAATAATAACTTGCTGTCAATTTGTTGACATTTGTAGGAGGGAAAGCTTCGTTCTGCATTTTCTCTTGATACTATCTTTAATAAATGCTGCTTTGAGCAGGATGCAGTAGCTGTTTTGTTACTCGAATTATGCTTTAACAAACCAGTCGGTACGTAACCTGCGTTCTGTTATTTACTGTAACGATTCCAGTGCTGAAACAACCTCTCTGAATTTTGAAGACACTTTTTAAAAGTGTTGGAAGTCATAACTAAACTGTCAGTGACTTTTTGCCATGGAACCCGATGTTGATTTAGACTTAAATGAAACCCTGCTCAGGGTAACTTGAAAATGCTTTAGTGTTACCTATTTCATTTAGTTCAGAGCAAACCCAAAAGAAGATGCTTACTCTCCCTGGGGAACTGCTGGAAATGTAGGGGTTTGTTTATTTAATGAAACCACTTCTAATGCTTCCCTTGCTGCCATCCTGTTTTTATCGCTGATGCATCTTTACTGTTGTTTGTGCTAACAATTAGGTGTTTCCGTGGTTTTTTAAATTTTTTTCTTCTTTCTTGTATTTCCTGGTAAACCTGAGGAGGAGTTGCAGTAAACTTGGGCTTTTTTTTTTTTTTTTTTTTTTTTTCTCCCAAATCTCACTTCAAGAAAGCTGTTAGCACCCCTAGCGAAAACCTCGCTAACCATGTTTTCTGGACCTTTTTTACAAGGCTTCCTGACTTACTGCTTCTAAGGAAAGAATTTCCCGATGATAAGGTTAACTGAGGCCTTGTAAAATTGGTAGGCTTTCAAAATGATTTACATCCTTTCTCTAGATCTGTTTGGGAACAAAACAGGAGCCCATCTTGTTTGTCTGCCAGCTTTTGCTGTGGTTCAGCAACAGGTTGCTCTGTTTGAGTTAGGGTAGGACTCACAACAGCAGCTGGAACAGAGACTGTAAGGACTTAAAACTTTACCAGGCAGCAGGGAAATCCTTTTAATGTGCGTAACTACGTGGATGAGGAAACTCAGCAACGATTTAGAGAGTCCCTTTTACCCATGCTGTCACAGTTCCAAGGTAAGCAGCACTTTGACTCTCACTTTGCCCTTCCTGGACAACATCCCCCCTATGTTGCATGGCATGTGTTGCTTTCTCAGTGACCTGTGCCATCTCATCCAATCTTTCACTGATTTTAGTTCTCCTGGACATGGAATGCTAAGGGCAGGTCATGTTGACTTACTGCCTCGAAGCATAGAATTTCTTGATATGGTTAACTGAGGAGAAAAGACTTAAAGCCCTGTATGAAGGTAGTGGAATGGTAAAGCTGCTTTTTCACGTTAAACTGGGAAAAATGCAAGCATAACCATGTCTGTTTCTAGTCTTGATGGTATTACACAGAAGGTGGCCACTCGCTCTGCTTTTGTCAAGCCCTTTCCTGCCAGGTCTAATTAATAATAGTGGGTATCTCTAACAGTACAATTGCCAACTTAACTGGAGTTTCTCCTGTTTTCCGCAGGATGTGGAGCTTTTTGGTGGCACTCTGCAACCTGGCTCAAAGCCGCAGGGTGAACAGAGCTACTTATGGTAGTTGAACTGGCTTTCCTGAGTCAGCCAGCAGAATTGGCTTGTTCTGTCGGTGCCCAGTTAGCCATCTGGCCAGGGACGGCAGCCTGGGGAGAAGGCTCCAGAGCCCAATTACCCTGTGGTTGCAGCCTGGAGTCACAGAGGCTGCCTCGCGTGCTGCGGAAAACCCCGCTGCTCTTAAAACGGAGGTGAGGGGCGAGGTGCGCGGGGCTGACCCAGGCGGCGGGGCCGCAGGTGGCGGCGGGGCCGGCGGGCGGGGCGGGGCTTGAGGC